>JAQMRL010000021.1:3161322-3293822 GCA_035578175.1 Catonia carolina | reverse complement strand
GGTGTTCAAAAGAAAATCACTGATTTCTCCCAATAAAGTAGATAACGTACCATTATGTAGTTTATGTACATACAAATATGTATTTTGGTTTCCATATTTTAATACATAATAAAGTCTACCTACTTACACAGAGTGGTTATTAATCTATTTTATTAGGGTATTACAATTTAAAAATCGCAAATAAAAAACGTTTAGCACATTACGTAAATTAGTAGTAATGTATACGAAATATTCTTAAGTTTAGTTAGATTTACTTTGACACAAGAGCTAACTTTGTTATAACGTCACTCGGATATAACGGTAAAATTTAATCTGTCCCTTCAATGACGCTGTAAGCGAGTTCGACTGTATATAATTTAAATGTTTACTGGGACAAATTAATACATATTTTAAAATGTAATAATTATTTGTATGTTTGTACATTGAAATAAGATTGTAGGCATTTGCTTACATTAAAATTTGTAGACCTTATTGAAAGAATATGTTATGGATATACTTTATGTGGAACTGTGTGTACACGTAGAGCAAGAGTTGTGCCAGTTCGAATTGTTCACAGTATACAAAATTTAAACTTAATTAGGTACTTCTACAGGCCTTCACAAGAACATTTTCATCAAAATTTTTTAACCAAAAGTAGTAGTTTATTCGCCATCCTTAGAAGTGTTCTGATGTATGGCGCAGAAGCATGGGAGTTAACAAAAAGAAATAAAGATAGACTGAATGCAGTGGAAATGGACTTCCTGAGACGCAACTGCAGGGTATCTAGGATAGGGCACATCAGAAATGAAGAAATAAGAAGAAGAATGAATCAACAGGAGTCAGTTGTTGAAGCAATAGAAAGTCGCCAACTGTTATGGTATGGACATGTAAAAAGAATGTCAGAAGCTAGATGGCCCAAGTTCATAATGGAATGGACACCTCAAGAAAGGAGAAAAAGGGGGCGCCCTCCTAGAAAATGGGAGCAAGACATTCAAAACGCTATGACTTTGAGGCAACTGGCTCCTGAAGATACACTGGATAGGGGCAAATGGAGGTTGAGATGCGAGAAACGGCCTGATGATGCTGTAAGAGACCTCGCCTAAGTAAGTAAGTAAGTAAGTAGTTTATTCTTGTATTTTTTATTTTTTTTTTAATATTTTCAAAAACGCGTCATAAGATATTTGGTGCTCTACAAGATACGCCAAGCGTTTTTCTGTATTTTTCTTATCAAAATCCGTATAAAAATGTGATGTTTTAATACTACGGTCTCAAAATGTTTGAATAAAATTACACAAGAGTGTGTTTTATTAAAGTTGTAGAAAATTATTTTATAAACCTACATCTTTATTTCAAGCATTTATTTTTATAGAGCTTAGTTCAGCGTCAATTAGCGATTTTTTGTATTCTTAAGTTCTACAAAGGATGATTTTAATTTAGCGTCATTCACACATGATTAAAATTCGATTATGTTTATCATTATATATATTGGTAAGAGAAAATTATGTGAATAGTTCAAACCTGATTATTTCTGTAACAGAACATTGCAAAAAGTCAATTTTCAGAGTAAGCTACAGATAATTTTATTCAAAAATTAGGTACGTATATCAAAATCTGTTTAATTAATTTGGTGTTATGGTTCATGAATTCAGAGCGGTAATATCGTTATATTAAACATTCCATCCAGATTCCTCCCCAGACTAATTACTATATTAATTAATTCGCCCCAATTAATAATTGGATTGGTCAATAATATTAAATGTATTTTGAATATGACGTGAAATATGTAGAGCAAACCACTACAGAGAACGTTTATTAATAAAATTTATAAGAAATTTTTACATTATCTTGTTATATTATGAATGTATAAGAAAGGAAATTATTGTTTTTATATCGACTTTTACTAGAAGGGGTGTAGAGCACAAGGGGTATAAGTGGGAAAAACCTAGTTTGGAGAAAAATGAGTTCAAAGTCAAGTTGTATTAGAAAATTGTGGGAAGAGAATAAATAATACCTCTACTTTCATATACTCTACATAATGGTTATATAATGTTGTCAGTAAAGTCTGATCTCTTAATACAAATCAAATTATTTTTATTAATTATTTTGTACATAAAGGTTGCACTTATACCCCTTGTGCTCCACGAAAGTTGTTTTTTTAAATCCCTAATTTGTATACGTTGCAATCTGTTCAATTCAGATCAATAAGCAACCCCATGACCCAATGAGATGAGGATGATATAATATATATGACGTGTAAATGAGGTGTAGTCTTGTAATGACTTAGGCTGACTATTCCTGAGAGATTATGGTTAATTGAACCTCAACCATCAAAGTACATCGGTAACCACTGTCTAGCATTCAAATCCTAGTTAAAGTAACTACCTTTCCTAGGATTTGAACCAGGAACCTTCGTCTCCAAAAATCAGCTGTTAAACAGCTGATTTTGGCGACGACTTTACCTCTAGACCAACCCGGTGGGTCACTAATAGATTAATAGGTAATTCCTAATGTGTGTACGTTGCAATCTGTTCAATTTAGAACAATAAGCAACCCCATGACCCAATGAGATAAGGATGATATGTATGACGTGTAAATAAAGTGTAGTCTTGAACAGACTTAGGCCGACCATTCCTGAGAGATTATGGTTAATTGAACCTCACCCATCAAAGTACATCGGTAACCACTGTCTAGCATTTAAATCCTAGTTAAAGTAACTACCTTTACTAGGATTTGAACCAGGAACCTTCGTCTAGACCAACCTACGTCTACCTCTAGACCAACCCGGTGGGTCAACGAAATAAATGAAAAAGTACGAGAATTACATATAGTGTTGAGCACAAGGGGCATAAGTGCATTATGTACCACATTTGCTCTAAACAGAACATTTATGATTATTTTTCTAGTTATTTTTCTCTCCACTAGATCTCAGCACTTATCAGAGATACAGATATTTATCTCTTGTGTACCAAATTTTTATAGGTATTAGGTACTCATTCCTGCACTTAAATCAGTTGTTTTTTTAAATTGCACATGTATCCCTTGTGCTTTAGACCACTTAGTTTCAGAGCCTCTGAAACCAAAAAAATAACTGTTTCACCGATTGGTCTGTTTGTGTATGAAGCAAATTATCTCAAGAACGAAATATTATACGAAGTTGAAACTTGAAACTTAACTCTTTCAGTGCTGAAACAATATTTAAAGTTTGATCTGAAGCCATATAATTTGAATAAAGGTGTAAAAAAAATGTCAGCCCTTATTTCGAAAACTTACAGGCATAAGCCTGCCATTGCCAACCAAAATTTCAACGTTACAGAAAAATAAAATTTCTTGTTAAAAATTAATAGGCTACTTTTTATGTTCATAAAAAAGTGAAATCGTTCTGACAAGAAAAAAATTCAAAATAGTTTTTTAGTTTATAAAATCTTAGATGGGAAAGTGACAGAGCCTATTAAAACCAATAGAGGAGTTCGGCAGGGATGTTGTATATCGTCGACGTTGTTTAATATATATGTGGACGACATGTTGAGAACGTGGAAATGTAATGTAGACCCAGGTATACAGATCTCGGATGGCTTCTTTATGAACTCTCTTTTATATGCGGATGACAAAGTTGTAATACAACAGAATGAAGACGAGTTACAAAAATCGGTATTTATGTTGGAACAAGTTGCAAAACAATACAATCTGGAAATATCATCCACAAAATCTAAAACTATGGCTTTTAAAGGTAAATATACAATAAGGACGAGAATAGAGATGAATGGAAGGGCAATAGAACAGGTTAAACATTTTCAATACCTTGGGAGTGATGTTTCATACGATTTTGATAAAGACATAACAGTTAAACTGGCCAAATTTCAGAATATTTGTGGAAATATTCACAGACATCTGAAGAATAAAACGAGGAAGGAAACACGCCTCAAATTTTTCAACACTATTGCGGTTCCAACACTCCTATATGGCAGTGAGTCATGGGTGCATACTGCTAAAAGCGATAGTAAAATTCAAGCTGCGGAAATGAAGTTTTTACGAAGTGTGCATGGATGTACCAGAATGGATAGAATAAGGAACGTGGATATTAGAAGCGCACTATCAGTTCAGTCTTTGCATGAAAAGATAATAAAAAATAGACAACGATGGTGTAGTCACCTGGACAGAATGCCAAACGAAAGGATGCCAGTGGCAGCTTTAAATTATCAGCCAGTTGGCAGAAGAGATGTAGGGAGGCCGAGAGGGAGATGGGTACCGGAACAGGTTCATTTAACCTAATCCTTGGAAGTGAAGATGATGATGATGATGAGTTTGTAACCGGACGGGGTGGCGGCAGGTTGGGTCACAGCAATGAAAAACTCTTGATTTATCTTGAATATATTTATTAACAATATTTTCCCATCTTAAAATTACCACTTCTGATCGCCATCAGAAACTACGCTACAATTATAATCTATAAGGTTAAACACAATAAAACCATGGTCCTTAAAGTCCCTAAGTCGTGGAACACAAGGCACAATCCCAATAAACTATTAAAGTAACCATAACCTAATACTAAATTAATCCAATTATGTGATTTACTTCCCTCGTCTAGCCCGTATTGCTCATCAACTGAACAGTCACCAGGCTCTGTGAGTAGTCATACAAAAATTTAATAATAATTCTCACCAGTTCAAAAAAAGAAAATTCTATCAGCAACAATAGTGAAAACTTACACAATAAATTCCCACAAAATTCAATAAAAGAAAATAGTGACAACAACAATAATGAAATTACATAGTGAATTCTCACAAAATCAGTAAAAGAGAATATTAACAACATCAATAGTGTAATTACATAATGATTTCTCACAGCATCAATAAAAGAAAATGTTAACAACTATAATAATGAAATTACATAATGAATTCTCAAAAAAAACCCTAGCTACTGGGACGGTAGACTTGCTTCACTCAAAGTACTAGTACATAAGGGTACTTACAAAACCAAGCCAATATCGCCATCGTCCTCGCCCGAAACCTTCAGGGCCGTATGTTAAGAGGGACTCAAACGGGCCCAATCGCAGTATTCCAACTCCAACGGTCTGGCTAGGCCGGGGTCACACGAGCGCACACAGTTCACTCAACCACAACTTATACAGTTCTAAAACCACAGGCTACACCGCCTCACCATTCCACCGGCACGTCCCGAGAGTTCACTGGAAGCCTTAAACAGTTATTCACCAGAAATACTCGCGTACTTCCACGAGGACCGCCCATACCGGGTGGTCATACGTTGTCGCTCGTGTGTGTCTGTCCTATAAAGACGCGCGTAGCTCACTCGGTCACTTCTCGCATCGAGTCTCAACTGACGGCTGACTCGTCTCCCCGCGCTCTACCCCACGTCCGCTCTACCATACCAGTGGCACTCAGCTGACGCGGCACATTCCAGCCTACTCGCTACACATTTCTTGGAATACGTTTATCGTACATAATTCTTTTATCCTACAATATTATACTATTAGATTATTACATTATACGATTACACATTAATTAACAATTAAATATACGCTATTAGAATATAAAATTATTTTAAATGAAAATTCACTAGTTAGTAAATAACTCAGTTCAATCCCATAATATTACACTACTTTCCCCTCTCAGAAAGAGCTATCAGATTAAACAGGCCATGTTCCCTACTCCACTGGCACTGCACTATACACATTGTGGATACGCTAGTCGCTCCTCACTGCCACACTGGCATAACCACTTCGGGATAAGCTGCGTCGCTCCTCCCTGGATAGCCGCTGGATGGGTGGAAGTTCCGGGTTCCTCGGTGTCGCTCCGTCCCCTTGTCTAGGCTGCTCGGTTGCTCCAGGACACGGTACCATCTCAATGGAGGGTCCTCCCTCCTCCGCTTCTTGATTCGTCTCCGCATCGGTCCTCCGTTGATACCACCATATGGCCGTGATCAAGATTACGGCCACCAATATGATAAGGAAGCTTGCCAACCACCAGGCTCGTTGGTAATATTGCTGCCTACGCTGGATCGCGTTCTCCAAGTCTCTGTAGGTAACCTCTGGACCATGAGGGCCTGGTTGGGTTCGACCCTCAGCTGCCAATTCTCCAATGATTTCCCAACTCTCTTCCCTGTTGCTGAGTGGTTTCGTCCTTGGCACACCCACGGTTAAGCGGGTAATAGTAACTAATGGCGGAACTAATTCCACTGTAATTGTACCTCGGGATCGTCGCAGGATGGTGAATTGATCGGTGCGATAGGTACAACTTCCAATCGGCTTCAATTTTCCCACTCCGGTAATATTTTGTTTAGTTACCGTGACTCTGCCTCCCACTTGACATTCCGAGACTAGGTTGTCTGCAACAGGGATGCTAAAGTACCAGCTCTCTTCTCTTTCGCTCCAAATCCAGATGGGTAGGGGTACCTTAGTCAGGACGGCACGCTCGCAAAGATTGTGGATGTCCACCTCGGACTCAATGAATAGGGAGTGTAGGCAGGTGGTCCTTCGTCGATGAAGCAAGACGACATCCGCTGGGCAAACCCTCGGGCCACTTCCCTGACACTTCACTAGTTCTCCTGCAGGAAATTCACTGTGGAGTTCTTGGTTTTCACTAACAATGAAATGAGTCTCCGGCACGCGGTACACATACGATACACCAGTCGTAGAGTCCAACACGGGTAACACTCGTACTTGATACAACTGAAACAAATGGCCTTGCGAGGCTAAAGGTACATCAATCACTATTCTAATATAGTGTCCCACTGAATGAGCACATACCTTGGTCATGGCATAGTATCTATACATGTCCATCACCCCAGTACTAGTGAGCAAGTCTACCCCTACCGGCAATACAGGTTGCAATTTCTTGATAATGTTACTTAATTCTACAGGGGAAATTAAAGTGGCACTTATCCTACCCTCTACACTAACACGTTGAACATCTAATACTAAATTCCTTAAATCTATCACTCCCTGCAGAGAGGCAACTCTCAGCCCACCCAGGATAGTGGTTGCGTTCATAAACATCTGTAACATCACATCTGCACGCTGAACCCGATCTTCTACGGCATCCAACCTCCTCTTCATTGGCTTGATCACGGCGACCACATCTTGTGCCACCCGTCGAATCTTCTCGCTGTTCTCTTCCGCCTGCCTTGACAGGGTACGGGTTACGGAGGTGAGGTCCTTTTGCAGATATACGGTCTCCGCCATGGTGCGATCGATCCCCTCGAGGTTACGATGCAGCTCGTCGAGATCGTCCGAGTCCGGATTCCCAAAAATGACCTTGATTATCTTCCCTCCGATGTTGACTAGGCCCCTCTTAGATCGCCCATTCGGCAACATGTCTCGTAGCGTTTCTCCTACGGTTTCCATTTCCGCAACCACGTCCTCTACTTCCTGGATAGATTTCTCGGTAACTCGCATCCTCGGCTCGTTCCTGCCAGCTTCAACAAGGACTGCCTTGGCTTCTTCGACGGCTGCTCGCAGCTCTCTCCTTCGCCCAGTAAGTCGGGTCACATTTAATTCCACCACCACTCGCATTGAGTCTCCTGTCATTATAATTTCTCCCCGCTCCAGGAAGAGTACTCCGTTATCGACCTGGCGTCCGGCTCCCAGAGCCATGCACATACCTACACAAAGGGAATTTAGTCTCAGTGGCGGTTATTACGGGGCCGCACAAAATACTTACAAAACTACATATAAAATTAATTTACTCTAATTATATCAAGGTAGTGTATATTAGTACTATGGTTATAGAAAACGAACGAAGTATCCACCCTCTCCAGACTGGGCCTAACCTACTCAATCCAGCCAGGACTCCAGTATGAAGCGGGTTTCACCCTCGTCCTTCCATCTAGTCCCTGCTACTCTGTTCTTGGCGTGGAATTCCTCCCCTGCTTCTTAACGAGTATGGTGATCTCACTGCGGGTCGCCTCGCTTGTGGGGAGGGTCGATACGAGGGATCCTCCCTTACAGGGTCTAACGGTTCCGGTGGGCTATCGGGGGCGGCGAAAAATTCATCCCAGGCCTCCCACCCTCTCTCGTCTTCACTCGACCCTGCCTTCTGGGCCATCTCTTCCTGGCCTTCAATCGTGTCCGATCCAGAGTCAGTTCCAGACTCCCTAGTTGACCCTCCACGGCTTCCCCCTGCGGCCGCATCGCTAATCTCGTTCTGATCTTCATCACTCTCGAATTCTGACGGCCTCCATGGTTCCTCTTCCGCTTCCTCGTCTCCAATTTCCCTTGACGGAACTCCCGGATCTTCTTGTTTTCGCTGGCACGCCGTCCGCCGCTGCCGCACCGCTGGCGCTCCTTCCTTCGAGACGCTGGCCGTTCCCGGTTTCAGGCGATTTACATGCACGATCACGGTCCGGTCCGACCCGACGCGGAGTTGATAATTCACCTCCGACAACTTTTTGATCACCTCGTAAGGCCCCTTCCACGGACGCAAAAACTTTCGGCTGTTCCCCGGCTTCACCGCGGGATCGTGTAGATACACGGTGTCGCCTACCTCGAACTTTCGGCTCACCTTATCCCGGTTAAATGCACGGGCTCTTTCTTCCGCCGCCCGGTGAGATTGCTGGACTGTTACTTCGTAGGCATTTCTCAGGCGTTGGCATAAGAGGTGAAGATAGTCTTCTACCTTTCCATCATAACTGCCCGAATTGATCATCAGATCCCCGGGCAGGACCATCTCTCGCCCGTGGAGCAAAAAGTATGGGGAATACCCTGTCGACGAGTGCGGCACGCTTCGGTAGGCCATCACTGCGTACGGAACCCACCGATCCCAGTCTCGTCCATCGTGTCGTGCGAAGTGGGCAACACTATCTATTAGGGTACGATGCACTCTCTCGAGGCGCCCGTTACCCTCCGGATGATAAGGTGACGTCTGCAGCTTTTTTATCCCTAACAGACGGCAGACTTCCTTCATCAAATCGGACGTAAAATTTCTCCCCTGGTCGGTGAGGAGTCGTTCAGGTACCCCGTGCCGCGTTATGATTTGTTGTACGAAGGCGCAGGCAACGCTTTCCGCACTTTGATCTTCCAGGGGAACTGCCTCGACATATCTGGTGAAGTGATCCACGAAAGTGAGTAGGTATCGTTTCCCATTCTTACTTCTGGGTATGGGACCCACGATGTCCATCGCTACTAATTCGAAGGGTCTGGAAGGTTCCGGTGCCCTGGCCAGGGGCGCTTTCAGTCGGGTCGGTGTCTTCCGCTCTGCACAACGCTGGCACTGGCGCACCCATTTAGTCACGTCGGACGTTATCCCTGGCCAAAAGCACTTAGTTTTAACTCGCAGAATCGTCCTCTCTATTCCCGGGTGTCCTGCCCACGGCGCGTTATGGCAGTTCTCCAATATTTGCTCCCTCATTGTATGAGGCACCGCCAACCACCATTCCTTCTGGTCACACGCCCCGTCGGTCCAATAGATGATTCCGTCAACGGTTACCCCTTTCTGGTTTCGAATCAACTCCTGGCACCATGCATCTTCGTTTTGCTCCTTCCTCACTTCTTCAGCATCCATGTCACTCACTACTCTCGCTATCATAGTCGCCCGGCTCAAAGCATCTGCGTTTGTATGTTTTATTCCTGGCTTGTGCACGACAGTGTACTCAAATTCCGCCAGTCTCAGCGCCCACCTGGTCAATCGAGAGGAAGGATCTCGTAGGCTTAAGATCCACCGTAGTGCTGCGTGGTCGGTCACGAGAGTGAAACGCCGGCCCAGTAAATAACATCGAAATTGCCGGGAGGCCCAAACTACGGCAAGCAGCTCCCTTTCAGTGGTCGAGTAATTCCTTTCCGCTTGATTCAGCTGTCTGCTTGCGAACGCGACGGGTCTTTCACCTTCGTCTGTTTCCTGTGATAGGACCGCCCCAAGGGCTACGGACGAAGCATCGGTAGCCAGTATAAAAGGCTTGTTGAAATCTGGAAACATTAGCACTCGGTTGGAGCACAACGTGTCCTTCAACAACTGGAAGGAGCGTTGCTGCTCGGTCCCCCAACTATATTTTTCCTCCTTCTTGGTTAATTTGGTAAGGGGCCCAGCAATATCCGCAAAATTGGGCACAAAACGCCTGTAATACCCCGCTAGACCGAGGAAACCCCTTACTTCCCTTGGGTTCGTCGGCACGGGAAATTCCCTCACGGCTCGTAGCTTCTCCGGTTCTGGCCTCACACCCGTCGATGTAACCACATGACCCAGATACTGGCCTGTGTCCTTGGCAAACTGACACTTCTCCAGATTGACCCTTAGGTTAGCCCGTTGAAAAATCTCTAAAACATGCATAAGCCTCTCCAAGTGTTCCTTGAAGGTCTCGCTGAAGATAATGACATCGTCTAGGTACACCAGACACTCTATTCCCTTGATCTTGGACAGTAGTCGATCCATAGCCCGCTGAAACGTTGCTGGAGCGCCGGTTAACCCAAACGCCATTCGTCGGTATTGATAGTGGCCGCCTACCGTCGTGAAAGCCGTTTTCTCACGGTCTTCCTCCGCCACTGGGATCTGATGGTACCCACTGTGTAGGTCAAGCGTGGAAAAATATCGGCATCGTCCCAGATGTTCCAACGTCTCCTGGATTAATGGCAATGGATACGCGTCCGCCTTGGTCACCTCGTTGAGAGCCCGGAAGTCGGTACAAAACCGGTACTTGGTGCTCCCATCGGTTGTCTTCTTTCGGACGAGCACCACTGGAGCAGACCACGGGCTAAGGGAAGGCTCTATTACCCCCCGGTTAATCATTTCGGCGAGGTGTTCCTCCACCACCGGGCGTAGGTGGTATGGTACTCGGTAGGGCCTCTTGGCGATGGGTTTATCATCCACAGTGGGTATCCGATGAACTACTTCTAGATTACACCCTTCTCGATCCGGCTCGTCGAATGTCGTCACATATTTTAATAGGACAGCCTCCAGCTCCCTTGCCTCCGGGTCCTTCAAATGGGCTGTTTTCTCCTTGATGCTTGCCTTCAAATTCTTGGTTTCTCCAGTGAGGTCCTTGCTAGAGTCTACCGTGGCCACCAGTCTCTCCCGTCCCAGGGGCTCCGCTCTCCCTAGTTCCTGCTTCCGAGGAAGCTGAATATTCGCCGACGTCAAGTTAATTAGCTTCACTGTAACCTGCTTCCCCTGCACTCGATTCACCGTCCTTGCCACTCGTAAGCCGGGCTGGGGTTGCGCAACCGGTTCCACTAGCATGTCCTCGTCCACAGCGGTCTCAATAGCCGTCGACAGTACCATCTCCGAGTAAGGGGGAATAGTAACCTTTTTGATGCATTTAATTATCTGTTCAAATCCGCCTCCTTCCTTACAGACGTTAACTCGTTGGCTCTCTTGGGTGTCTGTGTCCCTTGTTGTCACTGCGGCAACATTTACTTCGGCACTCGAGGGGGACGTCCTACAGCTTAACCTTCGACTTCGGGTATCGATTACGGCGCCTAACTTCTCCAAAAAATCAAGGCCTAGAAGTCCATCTCTCGTAGTGTCCATGGTAGCGACGACGAACGGGTGTCGTACCTGTACTCCCCCTATCTCGCAGTCCACCACTTGACAACCGGCGATGCCTAGCAGCGCCCCAGTTACACCCTTAGCCATTACATGGGCTGGCTGCAGCGGTACTCCAGGGACAGGCTCCCTTAAGAGCGACATTTCTGATCCTGTATCCACCAACAACACCCTAGTCTGGCCTCCGATCTCAGTGGTCACTAAAATTCCTTCCTGGTCGGTCCGCACATTCGGCACCCAGCAGGTCCCTTGCGTTACTGGCTTGTCGTCGGGACGCCCTACAAGCCGTTCTCGTTTGGGGACGCCGCCCCGTCGCCGTTTCCTACCACCTTAGATGTGTTTGACACTCCCGGATCCCTCCGCTCGGTGTACCGCCTTGGGCATCGAGCGGCAAAGTGGCCAGCCACGCCGCAGACAAAGCAATTCCCGCGTCGGTTATTACTTCTAGGCTCATCTTGGGGCCGGAATCTCCCTCTACCTTCTCTACTTGCAGTGCGCGTCGCTGGCGGTCTTTGTCGGTTGGCGCAGTCTCGCGCGAAATGCCCCCTGCCCCCACAGGTAAAGCACACTCCCGGCGTTGGCGATGTTACTCTCTTGGTTGACGAAGCAGTGACCGCATTAAGGTTACTACATGGCGGTTCACCGAATATTCCGAATATCTCCCCGGCCCGTCGGTGTGCCGGTCGTACCTGGCTCACTCGTTCAGCCACGCCTATAGCTTCCTCCAAGTCCTTGGGCGGATAGATCTGCAAGGCGTCCGCAGCGGGGCCCACCAATCCTCTAACGAAAGCAGCCAACAACGTGCGATCCAGTTGTGCACGCGCCCACTGCGCCGCCGCCGCATCCGATGGCAGAGGCATAGCCTCCACGGCTAGTTTCCGGCAACGATCGGTGAAAGCCCTCGGGTCTTCTCCATGTTCCTGCTTCGCGGTATTCAAAGCTAGCAAGAAGCGTTCCGGGTCACGATTCCCCAAGAAGCGGTCTCGTAGTACATTAGCATACTGTTCAAACTTAGACCTCCGGTCGTTCAACTCGGGGTGAGCGTCTAAACAGGACGCCGCGGCTCCAGAAACCTTGAGTCTGCAAATGGTTTTTCGGTCTTCGTCATCCCAATTCCCGGTCCTGGCCACTAACTCCAGATTCCCCAGGAATTCCTCTACAGTCGGACCACTTACGTCACCAGTCCATACCTTTATTAGAGACTGCAAACCTAAGTCTCTTTTAGAGCGGCCGGGGCTAGCGTTCCGATTCTGCACCTGTGTTCTCAGCGTCTGCACCTCTCCGGCTAGCTGTTCCCGCTCCCCTACCACCCTGTCCTTGTATGCTACGAGCTCTTGGTTGGCGAGTGTGAGCTCCTCTATCTGCCGCTGAAGTTCTGGTACGGTAGCCATTTTTGCAGGCTACCCCACACCTGACACCAATGTAACCGGACGGGGTGGCGGCAGGTTGGGTCACAGAATTGAAAAACTCTTGATTTATCTTGAATATATTTATTAACAATATTTTCCCATCTTAAAATTACCACTTCTGATCGCCATCAGAAACTACGCTACAATTATAATCTATAAGGTTGAACACAATAAAACCATGGTCCTTAAAGTCCCTAAGTCGTGGAACACAAGGCACAATCCCAATAAACTATTAAAGTAACCATAACCTAATACTAAATTAATCCAATTATGTGATTTACTTCCCTCGTCTAGCCCGTATTGCTCATCAACTGAACAGTCACCAGGCTCTGTGAGTAGTCATACAAAAATTTAATAATAATTCTCACCAGTTCAAAAAAAGAAAATTCTATCAGCAACAATAGTGAAAACTTACACAATAAATTCCCACAAAATTCAATAAAAGAAAATAGTGACAACAACAATA
This sequence comes from Catonia carolina, assembly GCA_035578175.1. NCBI lineage: Eukaryota > Metazoa > Arthropoda > Insecta > Hemiptera > Achilidae > Catonia > Catonia carolina. The sequence goes on along the minus strand of JAQMRL010000021.1, from coordinate 3,280,479 downwards.
ATGAAATTACATAGTGAATTCTCACAAAATCAGTAAAAGAGAATATTAACAACATCAATAGTGTAATTACATAATGATTTCTCACAGCATCAATAAAAGAAAATGTTAACAACTATAATAATGAAATTACATAATGAATTCTCAAAAAAAACCCTAGCTACTGGGACGGTAGACTTGCTTCACTCAAAGTACTAGTACATAAGGGTACTTACAAAACCAAGCCAATATCGCCATCGTCCTCGCCCGAAACCTTCAGGGCCGTATGTTAAGAGGGACTCAAACGGGCCCAATCGCAGTATTCCAACTCCAACGGTCTGGCTAGGCCGGGGTCACACGAGCGCACACAGTTCACTCAACCACAACTTATACAGTTCTAAAACCACAGGCTACACCGCCTCACCATTCCACCGGCACGTCCCGAGAGTTCACTGGAAGCCTTAAACAGTTATTCACCAGAAATACTCGCGTACTTCCACGAGGACCGCCCATACCGGGTGGTCATACGTTGTCGCTCGTGTGTGTCTGTCCTATAAAGACGCGCGTAGCTCACTCGGTCACTTCTCGCATCGAGTCTCAACTGACGGCTGACTCGTCTCCCCGCGCTCTACCCCACGTCCGCTCTACCATACCAGTGGCACTCAGCTGACGCGGCACATTCCAGCCTACTCGCTACACATTTCTTGGAATACGTTTATCGTACATAATTCTTTTATCCTACAATATTATACTATTAGATTATTACATTATACGATTACACATTAATTAACAATTAAATATACGCTATTAGAATATAAAATTATTTTAAATGAAAATTCACTAGTTAGTAAATAACTCAGTTCAATCCCATAATATTACAAGTTTATAAAATGTCGCATCGACAGCTTGGTCATTAGCAACAACTGTGGGTTTTGGTATCATAACGGTGGTTTTAATGTGTTAAAATTTCCAGACTCTAGCCGGGAATCGAACCCGGGATCTTACGCTTTGCAGGCTAGTGCGCTAGTCACTACGCCACGGAGGCGGTTTCAAAATACATTGTTCCATTAATATTTGTTCAAAAGTTGTTTTTGTAAATGTTCGGATATCTGGACGTAGGTACTTTATGCATAACTTACGGATGTCCGGTAAACCGGATGTTGTCACTACGTAAAATATATCGACGTCCTGTTTTCCGGACGTTGGTACTGAAAGGGATAAGTTAGGTACCTTGAGGGATCCGATATGAAAATTTTCATCAAAATCGGTCTACCACAAGTCCAATTTGTGTAATTTTTCAGTTTTTACAATTTTCTTTAAAATCGCCTAATTTTCTACGATTATTGTGCTCTAAGTAATAAGGAAAGCTACGAGGGTCGTTTGAAAAGTTCGTGCAAAGTCAGATAGATGGCACTACTGGCGCATATCGAGCATATGTTTAGTTCGTAGAATCTGTTGGAAAAACACATGTCTGTAGTTTCAGCCAGATCGGTGTATTTCTTTTTGTTTGACCTTCGTTTTAATCGAGGAAGTCGAGTGATTTTCAAAAAATGGATGAAAAAGAATTTCGTGTGAAGTGTTCCAAGGACGGTTTGCAGCTGTTCCAGAAGAATTCGCAGGACTTTAAGCGTCGTTTTGTCACTGTGAATGAAACACGGATACATCACAAAACGTGTGAAAAATCTATTTTTTAAAGATTTCGGTCTTAAAATGCATTTTACGACAAAAGTGTATATATTAAAATTTATAGGAAATTAAAAGATCTACAACTTTTATTTATAGCATTTTTTGTGTATAGTGCCTAGTTTAGCGTGAAAGAGCGATTTTCCGTACTTTTGAGCCAAACTGAGGTTGATTTTCATTAAGCGTCTTTCATTATAATGATTAAAATTAGGTTATATTTTATGAGGTTAGTTTTTTGTTTATTTCTATTGTTTTATTACTAATATTAGGTTTTTTGTTAATTATTTGCATTGGCAAGAGGAAATCTTGTGTATGTTTTCCACCAGCTTTTTATGTTAAACCAGGATTTCTATATTTAATGAACCACTGTAGTTGTATCCCATAATTCTGACTCGTAAATCTAAACTGGTTAGAGAATTACTTAGTATAAAAGAATTTTATTTTAATAAACGAGAAATTATAGAGACTTCTATGTCTGTTAGGTCACTAATCATCGACATTTTAATCGAGAAGGAGATGAATGAAGATCAAAGAAGATGTAAACATTAATTGAAATACAAAGAATTGTAAACACAAACCAAATTTTTGTTTATTTACAAATGCTATTACATAAATAAGATTCATTCTATATAATTCTTATTTCCTACAAACGATAAAATATTTCAAAACATGTAAAATGGGTCATATCATTTTTACTTTTTCTTGCCTATATGAAATATATAGGAAGGAAAGTATTGTTTTCATGTCGATTTTAATAAATACACTCTTCACCGGATCTACACATAAACAGACCCCCTGAACCCAAAATACATGTTTTTAGCGATTGGTGTGTGTGTGTGTGTGTATGTGTGAACAGAATATCTCAAGAACGGAACATTGTACGAATGTGAAACTTGAAACTTAAGTTACACGTTTTCAGGCCCCCTGAACCTAAGAAAACATGTTTTTAGCGATTGGTTTGTGTATATACATAATCTATAAGACGTATATCTAGGCGAAATCTTTTGCAACCTGTAACTCGCTAACAAAACATTTTCGGACCTTTATTTTTATAAGAAATTTTTCTTATATTTTGATGTATTATCTCCCGAAGTATTTCGCTTTTCTTCGTGAATTCCCATGTAGCTATATTATTTAGTCGCTTATGCAGAATTTCCCTAGCAAATTTTTTAAATAATAACTGTTGCTAATAGAAATAAACAAAATTTTTCTTTGTCTGTCTTATCAGTTTTTTATTTATTTATTTATTATTGCTAAAAAAAAGTATAATGAATCTTATCCTTTGTTATTTCCTAATACCCGCATAGGTCTAGCCTTTGCATGGGTATGAGTTGGTTTATTTTATTTATTCTAACGGGTGATTCAAAAAGAGCGCCGGTTTTTAAACGGCTAGTAAATTTTTGTTTATCGGTTGGCAACATTGTTAGACCTCATTTCTATTTCGGAGAACATTCCGATTGACGATTCAGTTGTAGTTTCTCTTGTTCGCAGTGTAGTACTCTCGCAGTCTGTGTCTAACCATAGAGAAGTTTACTATTGTACATCGAGTGTTAATCGTCAAAACATTTTACCAGAGTGGAGAGAGTTATGCGGCTACTGTCAGGCGACTTCGCGGTACTCTAGGACGTAATGAAGCACCGAATGAATCAACAGTTCGCAGGCTCATGAAAAAGTTTTTTGAGACGGGTTCAACAGTCGACCTTAAAAGTTCTGGACGTCGTCGTTCTGGCCGAACTGAGCAGAACGTTGCGTTGGTTCGTGACAGTGAGGCTGTTACCGATATCGTACGATGATTAGGGAGTTTTTGTGGCGTCATTTGGATGGAATGGACATTGACGAGTTGTGGTTTCAGCAGGATGGTGCCACCTGTCACGCTGCACGAGAAACAATGTTGTTGCTCCGTTAACGGTTCCAGGATCGCATCATTTCTCGTAATTCCGACCATCAATGGCCACCAAGGTCGTGTGACTTGACGCCTTGTGACTTTCATCTTTGGGGTCATCTGAAGTCATTGGTGTATGCCAATAAACCCCGAAACATCAATGACTTGAAGGAGGAAATTCGACAGGTTATCGGGCAAATGGAAGTCTAAACTTGTCGTGCAGTGATATCCAATTTCATGGACAGAGTTGATGCGTGCCAGCATAGTAGAGGAGGACACATGCATGACATCATTTTTCATACATGAAATCGGAAGGTAAGATGAACTTGTTGATGTATTTATTTTCAGTTTTTCAATAAAATAAATCTCTTAATTTGATATATCAAAACCGGCGCTCTTTTTGAATCACCCTATATTATAATAATAGCTTTTTATATCTACACTAAATTTACATAAAAGAAAGAAACAAAAATTTACAAAAATAAAACATACAACAAAATTTCCTAACGTAAATACACAAAAAACAGGATAATAGTATATAAAATAAAATTAAAATTAAAATCTTCATGGGTTAATATATTTTTCGTTATTCATGTTGGTAAGAGAAGGTTGTGTGAATGTCTCACACAAGATTTTTGAATATAAAATTAAGATACATTATGAAGTAAACAAAGAATATTGTAAAATTTGTTTGCAAGGACAATAAAGATTAATCACTTAATAACATCTTCTGATAAAATATTTTTACAAAATGTTATTTTTTGTTATAAAATATGTGGAAGATAAAGATTAACGTCTTTTAAAGTAGCAAAACAAACATAAGAAGGAAGTGTATGACAAAAGAAAGACAGATTGTGTGGGAGGTGAGTGATAGTAACGTGAAATAAAGTCTGCAAGATGGATTAATCTTGTATAACGTGGGATATCCATAATGTGGCTAGAGCAATTAGGAAATTTAATGTCCTTTCTTCATCAACATCTGCTCCAAATATTTCTCTCTTCTTTTATTTCTACAAAATATAAGTCTTCATTTTTTTCTCCTTATTACCTCACTTGAAAACTATACGAATATTAATTTCCATTAAATTTTATGAATTACTTTCTCTTTCCTATATGAATATTATAGGAAGGAAAGTATTGTTTTCATGTCGATTTTAACAAATACACTCTTCACCGGATCTATACGTTTTCAGACCCCCTGAACCCAAAAAACATGTTTTTAGCGATTGGTGTGTGTGTGTGTGTGTGTGTGTGTGTGTGTGTGTGTGTGTGTGTGTGTGTGTGTGTGTGTGTGTGTGTGTGTGTGTGTGTGTGTGTGTGTGTGTGTGTGTGTGTGTGTGTACAAAATATCTCAAGAACGGAACATCGTACGAACTTCAAACTTGAAACTTAAGTTGCATACCACTACCGGACCCGACACGAACATTTTCATCAAAATCGGTCAACCTAAAATAGTAGTACAATATTCGTATAATTTTTCACTTTTTTTGCGATTTTCTCAAAAACTAATCCTACGATTTTTTTTAAATCGCCTGGTTAACTCCATTTTTTATTCTCTACAAGATAGGGTAGGCTCCATGTTTGCTGAAATTCTTGCTCAGGCTGTTTTCACGTAAAAAATACTCTTTTTAAGATTACGGCTTTAGTATACATTTTAGCGCAAACATTCATATAACAAAAGTTGTAGAGAATTTAAAATTCTACAAATTTTATATGAAACATTTTTTTGTATAACGCTTAGTGTAGCAGTATTTAGCAATTTTCTGTTTTTTCTCACGAAAAACATAAGAAGAGTGTGACAAAAGAAAGACAGATTGTGTGGGAGGTGAGTGATAGTAACGTGAAATAAAGTCTGCAAGATGGATTAATCTTGTATAACGTGGGATATCCATTATGTGGGCTAGAGCAATTAGGAAATTTAATGTCCTTTCTTCATCAACATCTGCTCCAAATATTTATCCCTTCTTTTATATCTACAAAATATAAGTCTTCATTTTTTCTCCTTATTACTTCACTTGCAAACTATACGACTATTAATTTCCATTAAATTTTAAGAAAAAAAAGATGGTAAAACAATATTTATTATACTTATAAGTTTAAATAAGAGGTGTGGCTATTATTACAGAGTGGAAAGTAAAATGCTTTTCAGAGGGCCTGGAATGTTGATAAGCATATTTTTCCACTCAGTAAGGAAGGCAATGGTAAACCATCTCACTCCTCGTTTTACTTAGTAAAGCCTCTAAAAGTTCAAACCACCCTTGCGGCCAATAACATAAACAATTTATTTTTTTATTTTAATAAATATTCATAAAGGACATTTTTTAAAAATATTATTACATTCGAAAAAAATAAAATTAATGATTTTTTACATAATTACAACTTTAAACCTTGGTAGAAATTGGTAAGAGAATTTAATAACTAGAAACAAATTAATAGGGAAGACGGGATACATAAAAAAAAACTCGAAAGTTTGTTTAAAAAAAACCTAAAGGGATTAAGGGAACCTTAAATTGCACCCTAAGGAAATGATAATGTTGGTTTCTGAGTACCACCAGCTGCAATGACTAGAGTAAAACTGTAAATACAAACAAAATCCAGTGTAAGTTCACAGGTAAACTGTATTTTTAATTGACAATTAATTCTCAACACTTTTTTTTGTAATTTATATAATTTCTTATTTAATCAACCAAACTTTTCGTTGAATATGTTAAAATACATAGGTTAGTATAATTTTGGGGTAAATACAGGGTGATTCAAAACTACACGGCAATCTCTTGGGATCTCATTCTAAAGCTAAAAATAAAAAAAAAAGTTCATATAAACATTTGCCTAAATACGCTTAGTTAGCGAGTTACGGCTAGCGAAAAATTTCACCTAGAACTCTGTACCCTCGGTGAAGTAAGGCCGTATAAAAATGTTAAAGGTAGTTACAAAGATACAAATACGATTGTTTCTTACGTTTTTTAATCTGAAAAATTGAATAAAATTGGTTCCAGAGCTGTAAATGCAATACTTTCAGAGATATCTTACATAAAACACAAGAATTGGTGCAAAGAAATAACACATTCTTGTCTTTAACGTAAGTTTATTTCCATAAAATGTAAATAAAGGTGTATTTTTCTTAAATAAATTTGTAGAAAATTTAATTCTGAAAAGATTCATGTGAATTATTCAGGAAAAAATGAATAATAGATATTGAAATTTCGCTTTATTTAAAATCAAAACAGACGTACTGCATAAAATATTAACTAATATTATGTAGGTTGGGAGTAACAGCTGATTGATCAGCTGTTACTCCCAACCTACAAAATTGAAAAATATGCGTCTGTTTTGATTTTAAATATAGCGAAATTTCAATTTCTATTATTCATTTTTCCTGAGTAATTCAATTGAATCTTTTCAGAATTAAATTTTCTACAAATTTATTTAAGAAAAAATACACCTTTTTTAACCTTTTATGGAAGTAATCTCTAGTTAAACACAAGAATGTGTTATTTCTTTGCTCCAATTCTTGTGTTTTATGTTAGATATCTCTAAAAGTATTGCATTTACAGCTCTGGAACCAATTTTATTCAATTTTTCAGATAAATAAACATAAGAAACGATCGTATTTGTATCTTTGTAAGTACCTTTAACATTTTTATACGGCCTTACTTCACCGAGGGTACAGAGTTATAGGTGAAATTTTTCGCTAGCCGTAACTCGCTAACTAATCGTTTTCAGGCATATGTTTATATGAACTTTTTTTCTTATTTTTAGCTATAGAATGAGATCCCAAGAGATTGTTTTGAATCACCCTGTATAACAGGTGTTTTATTAAGGACGCAACCCTGGTTATAAGAAGATAGAAGAAATACATCGGTAAATTTTCTGTCCCCCAATCGGTATATTGGCAACAGTGTACTCAAGGCCAAATACCTAAAACAGTTAAAATGTTCCAGTCAAGCATTAGTGTGGTAACAGCAGTCGTTTCGTTATATTGTGTTAGCAATCGTTTTTTCCAAGGAAAAGACTTGAAACTTGAAACTTCTTAAGTTACATACCACTCCCGGTCGTGACACAAACATTTTAATCAAAATCGGTCAACCGGAAGTAGTAGTTTATTCGTGTAATTTTCACTTTTTTCGATTTTTCTGGTCCTACAATTTTTTTTGAAACCGCATGGTTTACTAAATTGTTTTTGCTCTACAAGATAGGGTAGGCGCCATGTTTGCTGAAATTCTTGGTGAAGCTGTTTTCACAGAAAAAAAATTGTTTTTTTTAAATTACGGCTTCAATATGCATTTTAGCGCAAACATTTATATAACAAAAATGTAGAGAATTTAAAATCCTACAACTTTTATTTCAAACATTTTTTTGTATAACGCTTAGTTTAGCGGTAATTAGCGATTTTCTGTTTTTTTCTCAGTAACACGTGTGAAAAATCGATTTTTTTAAGATTTCGGCCTTAGTATGCATTTTACGACAAAAATGTATAGACTATATTTAAATTTATTGAAAATTAAAAGATCTAGGCCTACAACGTTTATTTAAATCATTTTTCTCTACAGAGCCTAGTTTAGCGTGAAAGAGTGATTTTCCGTATTTTTAAACCAAACTGAGGTTGATTTTAATTTTATTTTAATGTTTTATTACTAATGTTTTTTTTTCTTTTTTGGTAATCCGTAATTTGTGTACGTTGCAATCTGTTCAATTCAGAACAATAAGCAACCCCATGATCCAATGAGATGAGGATGATGTGTTGTATGACGTGTAAATGAGGTGTAGTCTTGTGCAGACCCAGGCCGACCATTCCTGAGAGAGTATAAAACCTCCTGAGAGAGTATTAATTCCTGAGAGAGAATTCCTGAGAGAGTTGGGGTTAATTGAACCCCAACCATCAAAGTACACCGGTAACCACTGTCTAGTATTCAAATCCAAATAAAAGTAACTACCTTTACTAGGATTTGAACCAGGAACCTTCGTCTCCGAAAATCAGCTGTTAAACAGCTGATTTTGGCGACGACTTACCTCTAGACCAACCCGGTGGGTTAATATTATTACTAATGTTAGGTTGTATTGTTATTTATTTGCATTGGCAATAGAAAGTTGTGTGAGTGTTTCACACTAGATTTTTGTTTAAAGTATCTAGTAAAGACATATTGTATTGTATCACATCATAGAATTGTATTCCGTGAAGTCCCAATGGCAGTTATAATATGTTCTAGTAACGTTAAACAAGGGTTTCAATTCGTCTGTAATGAACAGTATCATATGCCCCTTATCACCCTAACATTACACCCTTAACCATATTCAGTAATATAGGGTTCAGGGCTTGTTAATTCTACTCCTGTTAGCTCAACCAGTCCCACAGGATATGCTAGGTACACCCTCTAGACTTATTACCAATTCATCTTGTACCACATACCTTATATTATTGTAATCACCCTACTCTACCAATAATTTAAAATTAATATTCATATTATTCTCGTATTTTCTCTTGCCTATATGAATATATAGAAAGGAATGTATTGTTTTCATGTCGATCTTCACAAATTCACTCTTCACCGGATCTACACGTTTTCAGACCCCCTAAACCCAAAAAACATGTTTTTAGCGATTGGTCTGTGTGTGTGTTGTGTGTATGTGTGTGTGTGTGCAAAATATCTCAAGAACGAAACATCGTACGAACTTGAAACTTGAAACTGAAGTTACATACCACTGCCGGACCCGACACGAAATTTTTCATCAAAATCGGCCAACCGGAAGTAATAGTTTATTCGTGTAATTTTTTATTTTTTCTCGATTTTCTAAAAAAACCGGTCCTACGATTTTTTTAAAATCGCCTTATTTACTTAATTTTTTATGCTCTACAAGATAGGGTAGGCGTAATGTTTGCTGAAATTCTTGGTCAGGCTGTTTTCCAGTAAAAAATTTGTTTTTTTAAGATTGCGGCTTTAATATGCATTTTAGCGCAAAAATGTATTAATAAAAGTTGTAGAGAATTTAAAATCCTACAACTTTAATTCAAACATTTTGTGGTATAACGCTTAGTTTAGCGGTAATTAGCGATTTTCTGTTTTTTCTCACGAAAACGTGTGAAAAATTTATTTTTTAAGATTTCGGCCTTAGAATGCATTTTACGACAGAAGTGTATAATTAAATTTATAGGAAATAAAAAGATTTACAACTTTTATTTAAAGCATTTTCTCTACAGAGCCTAGTTTAGATTGAAAGAGCGATTTCCGTATTTTTAAGCCAAACTGAGGTTGATATTCATTTTGCGTGTTTCACTCATGATTAAAATTAGGTTATGTTTATTGAGGTTAGTTTCTTGTTTATTTCTAATGTTTTATTAATAATGTTAAAATTATTGTTAATTATTTGCATTGGCAAGAGAAAGTTGTGTGAGTGTTTCACACAAGATTTTTAATATTATGTAAGTTATAAAAATTAAGAGATTAGTAATTTTATTAATTAAAAGTGGTAACGATTTTATATGCCCAAAACGGGCAGGTGGAGTGTTATTTTAATGCACTCTATCTGTTTGGTCCAGGGCTAAAAAAAATAGTTCTGTTTCTTATCACATAGTCAGCCACTGATATGACTGAACTATTTAAGAACAGAAGAGGTAGAGGTGTATTGTGACACTAATCAGAGTTATCTCGTCTGAGAGTAATGAATTTCACTATGCAGCCAGACCCTGTGGTGAATGAAGTGAAGGTGTCATTTGCAGGGTGGAAAGTGAGTGCTTTTCGGAGGGCCTGGCATGCTGATAAGCATACTCTTTTAACTCAGTGAGGAAGGCAGTGGTAAACCACCTCACTCCTCGTTTTACTTAGTGAAACCTCTAGAGGTTGAAACCAGCCTTTCGGCTGTTGACCTAAACAACAACAACGATTTTATATCATTTTATTGTTACATTTATATGATATATAATGAATGAACAGCCAAAAACAAAACAAATTAAATATATCACTCACCTCAGAGTATTACATTTATTCTAGATCTTTCGTCTCTCTCGGAGACATCATCAGGAATTACATATACACACTAAACACATAACGGGTGATTCAAAAAGAGCGCCGGTTTTTAAACGGCTGGTAAATTTTTGTTTATCGGTTGGCAACATTGTTAGACCTCATTTCTATTTCGGAGAACATTCCGATTGACGATTCAGTTGTAGTTTCTCTTGTTCGTAGTGTAGTACTCTCGCAGTCTGTGTCTAACCATGGCGAAGTTTACTATTGCACAACGAGTGTTAATCGTCAAAACATTTTACCAGAGTGGAGAGAGTTATGCGGCTACTGTCAGGCGACTTCGCGGTACTCTAAGACGTAATGAAGCACCGAATGAATCAACAGTTCGCAGGCTCATGAAAATGTTTTTTGAGACGGGTTTAACAGTCGACCTTAAAAGTTCTGGACGTCGTCGTTCTGGCCGAACTGAGCAGAACGTTGCGTTGGTTCGTGACAGTGTGGCTGTTACCGATACCATACGATGATTAGGGAGTTTTTGTGGCGTCATTTGGATGGAATGGACATTGACGAGTTGTGGTTTCAGCAGGATGGTGCCACCTGTCACGCTGCACGAGAAACAATGTTGTTGCTCCGTTAACGGTTCCAGGATCGCATCATTTCTCGTAATTCCGACCATCAATGGCTACCAAGGTCGTGTGACTTGACGCCTTGTGACTTTTATCTTTGGGGTCATCTGAAGTCATTGGTGTATGCCAATAAACCCCGAAACATCAATGACTTGAAGGAGGAAATTCGACGGGTTATCGGGCAAATGGAAGTCGAAACTTGTCGTGCAGTAATATCCAATTTCATGGACAGAGTTAATGCGTGCCAGCGCAGTAGAGGAGGACACATGCATGACATCATTTTTCATACATAAAATCGGAAGGAAAGATGAACTTGTTGATGTATTTATTTTCAGTTTTTCAATAAAATAAATCTCTTAATTTGATATATCAAAACCGGCGCTCTTTTTGAATCACCGTATAGGTATAACATAAAACATTAAAACAATATTGGTCGAAGACCACGTCTATTATTTTCAATTAACCATGCCGCGTGCGGTTATTCGGCCGAATAACCCCGAATAACCCCGGCCGCCCGAATACCCTTAATGTCCGTAATTAGTTGTCTGAAAAAAAATAGTTCTGTTTCTTATCACATTGTCAGCCAATTTAATGATTGAATCATTTAAGAACAAAAGAGGTAGAGGTGTAAAAGGCACTAATCAGAGTTATATCCTCTGAAAGTAATGAATTTCATTATACAGCTAGACCCTGTGGTGAATAAAGTGAAGGTGTCATTTGTAGAGTGGAAAATATGTGCTTTTCGGAGGGCTCGGCATGCTGATAAGCGCACTTTTCCATTTAGTGAGAAAGACAATGGAAAACTACCTCACTCCTCCATTTACTTAGTAAAACCTCTACAGGTTCAAACCAGGCTTTCGGCTGATGACCTAAAAAAACAACATTTTACGTTTGAATTTAACGTTTATTTTAAATAAATGAAAATTGAAAATATTTTACATAAAAAGAATAAGAATTGTTGATATTTAATAAAGTCTTCATTGAATATTTATGATAATAATTGATTGCTTGTTAATTTGATAATATAACTTATGAGTATTAAGAAAAAAGTTCCCATTCAAGATTTAAAAGAATTAATTAATGAAATTTTTGTGAATAATATTTTTTTTTCGTATGTCGAGGGAGAAATTTTGAATTTTTTATTTGTATGAGCACAGCTCGAATGTATGATTTTGTTTACATATCTGAATTGTATTGAAACATCAAGCAAGAACGCCGAAAGTATAGAACTATTGATCAAAGTAAAAAAATAAATAAATAAACAAAAACTGCCTCACACCCACAGACCAATCGCTAAAAACATGTTCAAGGGACTTGAAAATGTATTTATCCGGTGAAAATTCGATTTCGAAAAATCAACATGAAAACAATACTCATATAAAATAAATTGTATAAATTATAAACAAATTATTTCACATTTTGTAAAATTTTTTTTTGTTATTCTGTTTCAGAAATTCAAGAATAGAAGAAACCAATGAACGCATCTTTTCATAATAAAAAAAAAACTTTTAATAAATTCTAACCAACGTTAAAACAAATCCATAAGATAAATATACCATTCAATTTCACGGATAGAAAAATATTTTAACAAATGTGATGTAAAAGTTAGTACCTACGTTAGAAAGATTGATATTTGTTTACAAACAAAAGATCAAACATACAAACAAAAGGCGCCGAGAAAGTTAAAATTTGTTTTCTCAAAACGTTAAACTTATTGAAACTACGATCAATAAAATTTTATAATTTATAACTCAGTATTTACAGTCGGTACTTTTTGTTGTTGACAATCAGATCACCTAAATTTATTAAATTTAAAATACGTTATTTAATTTTTTATTGATTTAAGAGACAAATAAACAGAATTCACTGTTAATAAAAAAAAATAGTGTAATAAAAATTTGACGAAATGAACCGAATTTATTTGAACGTAATTCTTTTGATAATTTTAGTAACCAAAAAAAATTATAAAAAAGACTTAATAAAATTGAACGTAAATAGCCTTTTATTACATCCGCCCGTTTAAATTTTATTTATTTTTTATTTAAAAACAATTAAATAAATTCTAATAACCCATAAAATAACTAACGGATAAAATTATGTGTGGGTCAAAATCGAATAGTACCGACACAAAACAAATGCCAGTAGAAGAATTTCAAGTGATTTCTAAAATGGAAATTGAAAACCATAGCGATGATAGATGGAAAGATATGAGTCTAGAACAACTGGCTAACATTTCATGATCTACTACCAACAACGAAATGTGTCCAGATATGGCCGACAAAGCAGTCTCGACTGACACAGATCTCGAAGCTCAGGTAAGTTACAGCATTTTTATTTATTTTTTAAAATAAAATAATGCCCAAAACGGGCAGGTGGAGTGTTATTTTAATTGCACTCTATCTGTTTGGTCCAGGACTAAAAAAAATAGTTCTGTTTCTTATCACATAGGCAGCTACTTATAAGACTGAACTATTTAAGAACAGAAGAGGTAGAGGTGTAAAAGACACTAGTCAGAGTTATCTCCTCTGAGAGTAATGAATTTCACTATGCAGCCAGACCCTGTGGTGAATGAAGTGAAGGTGTCATTTGCAGAGTGGAAAATATGTGCTTTTCAGAGGGCTCGGCATGCTGATAAGCATACTTTTCCACTAAGTGAGAAAGGCAATGGTCAACCACCTCACTCCTCGTTTTACTTAGTAAAACCTCTACGGGTTCAAACCAGCCTTTTGGCTGATGACCTAAACAACAAACATGTGTACGTTGCAATCTGTTCAATTCAGAACAATAAGCAACCCTATGACCCAATGAGATAAGGATGATATGTATGACGTGTAAATGAGGTGTGGTCTTGTCCAAACTCAGGCCGACCATTCCTGAGAGAGTATGGTTAATTGAACCCCAACCATCAAAGTACACCGGTAACCACTATCTAGCATTCATATCCGTACAAAAGTAACTACCTTTACTAGGATTTGAACCAGGAACCTTTGTCTCCGAAAATCAGCTGTTAAAATATTTATTTTTAAAAATAAAATAGAGGAATTTGTCTATTTATTTACTCGTTATTACTTACTTGTAACCTCGGTTACTACTGTCTGTCTATGAATTGATGGCCTCCCGCAGAGAGGAGCAGAATCGGGCCGCTACTAGCCTTCTTAATAACATTTCATTATATAGTACAGTAATGCCTTGGCATCCGCGGGTTTCGGTTATCCGCGGGTTTCGGTTATCCGCGGACTTTGTCCGTGGGCCTGAAAACTTAAAATACGTAAAGGGTGATTCAAAAAGAGCGCCGGTTTTGATATATCAAATTATGAGATTTACTTTATTGAAAAACTGAAAATAAATACATCAACAAGTTCATCTTACCTTCCGATTTCATGTATGAAAAATGATGTCATGCATGTGTCCTCCTCTACTGCGCTGGCACGCATCAACTCTGTCCATGAAATTGGATATTACTGCACAACAAGTTTCGACTTCCATTTGCCCGATAACCCGTCGAATTTCCTCCTTCAAGTCATTGATGTTTCGGGGTTTATTGGCATACACCAATGACTTCAGATGACCCCAAAGATGAATGTCACAAGGCGTCAAGTCACACGACCTTGGTGGCCATTGATGGTCGGAATTACGAGAAATTATGCGATCCTGGAACCGTTCACGGAGCAACAACATTGTTTCTCGTGCAGCAACTGAATTTTATACGGGTGATATTGGAGATCGTACCGAAGAATTCTCCGTACAGAAGAACATCGTAAACCCAATTGTTGAGAACGGCGACGTATTGATTTTGCTGGGATAACAGCCACACTGTCACGAACCAACGCAACGTTCTGCTCAGTTCGGCCAGAACGACGACGTCCAGAACTTTTAAGGTCGACTGTTGAACCCGTCTCCAAAAACTTTTTCATGAGCCTGCGAACTGTTGATTCATTCGGTGCTTCATTACGTCCTAGAGTACCGCGAAGTCGCCTGACAGTAGCCGCATGACTCTATCCACTCTGGTAAAATGTTTTGACGATTAACACTCGTTGTGCAATAGTAAACTTCTCCATGGTTAGACACAGACTGCGAGAGTACTACACTGCGAACAAGAGAAACTACAACTGAATCGTCAATCGGAATGTTCTCCGAAATAGAAATGAGGTCAAACAATGTTGCCAACCGATAAACAAAAATTTACCAGCCGTTTAAAAACCGGCGCTCTTTTTGAATCACCCGTTACTTAATTTTACCTTGTATACACCGTACTTGTTTGGAGGTTGGGAAGTCATACAATTCCGAAAACATGTGTTACTCTACGTGTTTGAAATTTTAGAAATTTCAAACACCAGTGGCGGTGAAATTTTAGAAATCGTTCACAACGTGAAGGGTGAGGGTGTTGTCAAATCGACCACATGGACATTGAAGAAGAAATGATCCAAAGCCATAACCAGGAACTAACAGTGGAGGAGTTGGAGGAACTGATGACACCCAACAATGAGA
Organism: Catonia carolina; assembly: GCA_035578175.1. Taxonomy (NCBI): domain Eukaryota; kingdom Metazoa; phylum Arthropoda; class Insecta; order Hemiptera; family Achilidae; genus Catonia; species Catonia carolina. Next base: position 3,264,865 of record JAQMRL010000021.1, on the reverse strand, counting down.
TAGCCGATCCTGAAACGAAGCCAAGCATTGGCTCAAAAACCATCAACAAGATCCTCAGCATGGCAACTCAGCTCGCTGATCACTTGTTGGAGATGGATTTCGTCATGAAAAGCTCCCTTCAATTCAAAAGAGGACTCCAGGAGCTGATGACACCATACGAAAAAGTCCGCAAGGAGTTTGAAAAGAAGAACAAGAAGCAAACAGCCATAACTATTTTAAGCAAATTAAATTTTTAATGCGTACAGTACTGATTTTTTAAATATTCATAGATTATAATAATGGTAAAATGTTCCTAAAACTATTAAATACTAAAACGATTACAGAACTTTTCCTTCAGAACCTAACACCCATCTTTTCGTTTACATAAGGTATGATTATCCGCGGTTTTACGAACCGCAGTAACCCTCCGGAACGTAACACCCGCGGATAACGAGGGATTACTGTACTACTAACTAACGGGTGTTTTACTAAGGACGCAACCCTGATTATAAGAAGATAGAAGTAATACATCGGTAAATTGTCTCTCCCCCAATCGGTATGTTGGCAACAGTGTACTCAAGGCCAACTACCTGAGACAGTTAAAATGTTCCAGTCAAGCATTAGTGTGGTGACATCAGTCGTTTCGTTAAATTGTGTCAGCAATGGTTTTTCCAAGGAATAACGCGTGTTTATTGTAGAGACTTACATAGCGAGTAAATCTTACAAATGTGTGCAAGATAAGTTTCAGTTGAAATTTCCCCGTTCTGCCGTTCCGAATAAATTGTCAATATTGCGTTTGATAAATTAATTCCGTAGAACTGGGTGTATACGCGATGAGAAACCACCTCGCCAGCCAACAAACGTTCGATAACTTTGTTGGCTGGCGAGGTGGTTTCTCATCAAGTACACTCCCAGTTCTAAGGAATTTATTTATCAAATGACAAGAAACAGAACTGTTTTTGTAGCTCTGAAACTACCAGATCGACTGCAAATAATTTAACACTCCACCTGCCGGTTAAGGGAAAATTTACTGTAGGCCTATACGGCAAGAGAAAATAAAAATATTTAAAACCGAATAAAAATTTCTTAATGAATAATAAATATTACTAAAATTTATTAAAATCGATTATTTATAACACTGGAACAATTCTTATCAATGTATTTGTTGAAAAGGTAGTTTGGATTTATAATTTAATGAATAAAAAACGAAATGGACTGATTTGTTTCAACAGAGTTTCAGCGTAATGGAAATTGAATTTATAGAAAAGTGCATTACAAATGCCGTGTAGAGAGGACGTACATGATGTTGCTACTGAGTACGTACATCTAGGCTATACAATCGATTAATAAAAAAAGACCATCAGATATAACGGGTGTTTCAAAAAGGACGCACTTCGAAGTTTAAGGGTTAATATTATTTTCTGCATAGGGAATATTTTTCCCCCCCAAATAACAGTTGGCACTACCGTACTCATTGTTGACCCATTGTGTATTACTGACATGTACTAGTGCTATCCCAGTATTCATTTGTGTCTGTAGTGTCTGTATAAGTTCAAACATGGTTTTTTCAAAGGATGAACGTGTTTTTATTATTGAAAGTTATTGCGCATATAAATCTTACGAACGAGTGAAAGACGAGTTCCAGTTAAAATTTCCCAATTTTGAAGTACCTAATAACACCACAATATCTTGTCTGATTAATAAATTTCGTGAGACTGGCAGTGTACAGGATCGGAAAGCACAGGTCGACCATCAGTGTTAACAGAACAAGTTTTGGACGATGTGAAACAACGTTTGACTACCTCACCCGGCAAATCACTTAGAAAATTATCTTCACAGGCTGGATTATCACTATCTTCCGCTTTAAGGGCTACAAAAAAATTAAATCTGCATCCTTACCGCATCGGTGTCGTTCATAAACTGAAAGAAGTTGACCATGGGAAACGTACACAGTATTGTCGTTCAACACGTTCTCTTGTTAATGACAACGGTGTTAAAATATTGGATCGTGTTTATTTCAGTGACGAAGCATGGTTCCACTTGGATGTTTACCTCAACAGCCAAAACTGCCGAATATGGAGCGCTCATAATCCTCACACATTTCATGAACGTCCACTACACGCACTTAAATTGGTGTTTGGTGAGTGATCTCTCGGCGTCGTATTGTTGGGCCTTTATTTTTTGACACATCTGTAGATGGTGTGGTGTACCGCAACTTAATTGGACAATTTATAGTGTTGTTAGAATTACACGATCGAGATTGTTGGTTTCAGCAGGATAATGCAACGTGCCATACTTCTACTGAAACGCTGAATATGTTACGAGAATTTTTTGGCCATCGTGTGATATCAAAAGGATTGTGGCCACCAAGATCCCCAGATCTTACTCCTGCGGATTTTTTTTCTTTGGGGGAATTTAAAGAGTAAGGTTTTTCAAAACAATCCTCATACAATTGAAGAATGGAAGGCTAATATTGAAATTGTGAGATTACAAACATTAATGAGCAAACACTACGAAAAGTGGCTGCAAATGTTATGAAACGTGTCCGAACTTGCATTACAAGCGGAGAAAGTCATTTTGAACATTTATTATGAAGTTCTAAAGGTAAATTGAATGTTATAAAGGTAATAATTTCATACCGTATAATTTGTAATTACTAAAGTAATAAATTAGCGTTCTCAAACTTCGAAGTGCGTCCTTTTTGAAACACCCGTTATTTTTGTATAAAACATAAAATTCATATAAACTTTTCTCATAGATTTGTGTTAAATAAATATAAAATTTTGTATCGAATGTAAATTTTTAACTTAAATATGTCAGCTTCAACTGAAATATGAATTTTTGTTGACAATTCAGTAATATTGTGGTCAACTGCAAAGCTCAATTTACGGAATTGAAAAAAGTTTAACTTTAAAAAAATCTATGTTGAATAAATATTTTCCTATAACAGGCAAATGAAGTGTTAAATTATTTACACTCTATCTGCTTGTTCTAGGGCTACAAAAAATAGTTGTGTTTCTTATTACAAATATGTTTAGCCAATTATATGACTGAAGGATTTAACAACAGAAGAGGTAGAGGTGTTAAAGACACTAGTCAAAGTTATCTCCTCTGAGAGTAATGAATTTCATTATGCAGCCAGACCTTGTGGTGAATGAAGTGAACGTATCATTTGCAGGATGGAAAGTAGATGCTTTTTAGTGGGCCTGGTATGCTGATAAGCATACTTTTCCACTCAGTGAGTAAAGTAATGATAAACCACCTCACTCCTTGTTTTACTTAGTAAAGCCTCTAGAGGTTCAAACCAGCGTTTCGGTTGATGACCTTCACAACAAAAGGAACCATACCGCCTTGAGGCGAAGTAAGTAGCGTGCTATCCTACAAAGCTAAACGTCCACGGTTCGATTCCAGGCTAATATCTGGTAATTTTAACACATTAAAACCCATGATAGTGAAACAGTTAATGATATACGCTACAGTTAATAATACAGTCCGTTTTTATTACCGTTTTCATTGTTAGCGGTGAGCTAAATTCAATATTCGCGGTTTGTGCCAATAAAAAGAATTTGGAAAACGATGATTAAATGTATGATAAAGATGAAAAACAACTGAACTACTATCGGTTTCATAATCATAGACACCCGAGTTTGAACCCTTGCATCTGCAAAACTATGATTCAGATTTTAACATAGTTTACTCTAAAATTTAGCTCATTTTATTCTGCGTTGACCCATATTAATAGTTCTATATTTTTAATATTGTTAAAAAATTGCCATATCGAGATTGAAAGATAAAAAGACCCATATTTTTTTGCTACCGCAACAAATTTCATGCGTTTAGAGTCGTGTAATTCAATAAATATTCAACCGAAAAAATTGCAATTTTAACACGACATAGACAATTACATTCTTACAGCGTGTACGAAATTTCAAATGTGTACGGTATTTAAATTTTGATTTATTAACAATATTCTCAACCCTTGCTATCTCGGTAACCGCTCGATCGTTCGGGACGGGCAAACTATTGTTTTATTCAGCGTTAAAAACTTAGTACAAGTATGTTAATAACATGAAATATTGATTGGCCAATGCTGTGGTAGAATTTTTAAAATTTTGAAAAATAGACTTGGTAATGCGGGGTATGGGTGTTACTATCCATGTTGCTAGTTTGTGTACGTGACATCCTGTCGGACTGTCTACCTGAATTGACAGACCGCATTGTCAATTCAGGTAGACAGTCAGATTCAGGCAACATGGGTAGTAGCACCCAACCGCCGTATTAACGAGTGTATTTTTCAAAATTTAAAACATTCTATCACAACATTGGCCAATCAATATTTTATGTTTTTTGTTCACGAATTGACCTGCTATGGATCACGTTACCAAGTTGTTCCTCTGGCCTACTGTATTTGCCAGCTTCCCTTGCGTTCGGCCCATAACGCCTTCATTCTCGCGCTTTGTTGGTGTCTCCTCTCCTCTGACCATTCGCCGCCATTTCCCCGGCGCATCCTCCTGCTCTCGATCGCCCCAGATTCCCTTATCACTGCTCTATAGTGCTCTCTGTCCTGTGTGTCCCGCGGTGTTAATCCTATCTGTTCCAGATCCAGTTTAGTTTCCTTGGCCCATGGGTAGTTCTTCTTTCCCCGGTTCACAAAGTCGAATACCTGTTTGACCAATCTATCGCCACTCATCCTGCTGAGATTCCCAAAGAATAGCAGTCTGCGCTTCCTCATCCGTGAGACTATGCTCTCTGAGAATTTATACACGTCTTGGTTGTGCTGCAGTCTCCATCCCTCCGTGGTCATCCTGCCCCCCATTATCTTCCGTATTATCTTCCTGTCCAATCCCTCAATCTTCCTGAGGCCCCTATTGAGAAGCAGCGTTTCACTGGCGTACAGTGCTTCGGGTTGGACTACCGTGTGATAGTGTCGCTTCTTAGCATTTTTGGAGATACACTTCTTGCTGTATACGCTTCGTGTTGTCCTAAATGCGTTCCACATCTTCCGTATTCTTTCCTCTATCCCGGGCTTATCCAGACCGTGTTATATATTTTATATTAATATTTATGATATTTATAATACTTAATATTTACCGTTTTAATATTTTATGTTATTAATATATTTGTACTAAGTTTTTAACGCTGAATAAAGCGATAGTTTGCCCGTGCCGAACGATCGAGCGTTTACCGAAATGGCAAGGGTTCAGAATATAGTTAATAAATCAAAATTTAAATACCGTGCGAATTTTAAATTTCGTATCCGCTGAAAGAATATAATTGTCTATGTTTTGTTAAAATTTCAAAATTTGCTGTCGAATAGGTATCGAATTACACGTCTCTAAACGCATGAAATTTGTTGCGGTATCAAAAAAACCGGGGCTTTTTGTCTTCCTACCTCGATATGGCAATTTTAAAATACTTACTTACTTACTTACTCCCATGGCCATCTATATCAGAGTTGATATTTAGCCGCACCAACAAAAAGCTTCCATGTCGCTCGATCTTCAGCATCTCTTTCTGTAGCTCCAAGTCTCTCCATGTCGGTCTTAACCTGCTTCCACCATCTTTGTCTAGGTCTTCCCCGGGGGCGCCTTCCTGTGGGGTTGGGGTCTAATACTCTCTTCAGGTTGGACTCTTCTCCTCTTCTTAGCACGTGCCCAGCCCATCGCAGTCTCCTACATTTTATTTCGCTTATAATGTCTGGGTTACTGTAGAGGTCCCTAATTTCCTTGTTGTGTTTTCTTCTCCATTCTCCTTGTTCATATGTGGGCCCATATACCTTGCGCAGGACTTTATTTTCAAACACTATCAGCTTTTTTTCTTCCTTCTTGGTCATTCTCCACGTTTCAGAGCCATATAATAGAACTGGACATATGATTGTTTTATATAGTCTGATCAATTTTTAAATACCATTAAAAATATAAGATTTTTATAGGTCAACGCAGAATAAAATAAGCTAAATTTTTATGTAAAGTATGTTAAAATCTGACTTATAGTTTTGCAGATGTAAGGGTTCAAACTCGGGTGTCTACGATTATGAAATCGACAATAGACACTCCTGCCCATATTATACATATGTATGATAACAGAGTAATGAAATCTCTCCAGCATAGACCCTTTTTCCTCTAAATTTTTCTTAATATTTGGTTATACTGATATCTGTTGATAGCTTCCAGAACTAAAAATGCTATTATAAGTTACATGAGTACATTACTCTCTCTCTCTCTCTCTCTCTCTCTCTCTCTCTCTCTCTCTCTCTCTCTCTCTCTCCAGTTAACAGCCATAAGGCTGGTTGGCAGCTGCTCTCCATGCTCCTCGGTCATCTGCTTTTCGCTTCAACTCCCATGTCTTCTAGTAACTGCTTCATGTACTCCAATCTGGGTCTTCCCCGCAAATTTCTCCTCTCCACAACTCCTTCGATTATTCTTTTCAACATACTGTCATGTCGGAGTATGTGGCCTATCAGCTGGGCTCTTCTCTGTCTGATCCATTTTAGGAAGCTCCTTTCCTCCCCCGCTCTACTGAAAACTTGTTCATTCGTCATCATTTCTCTCCAGCTGACCCTCAACATCCTTCTATTGCACCAGGCTTCAAATGCAGCTAATCTTCTCTCTTCCCTCACACCAAGTGTCCAAGCTTCACTCCCGTAAATCACAGGCCATAAATCCGATGAAAACCACGTTTTCAAAATTTTGTAACATTGGCCCTTCTTCTGGACACCTGTTCAAATATCCTCATGTTTTTAATAGATACTTTTTTCGTTGCCTAGCCCATTTTTCGTTGCTCTGCCCATAACAGACAGGTGGAGTGTCAAATTATTTACACTCAATCTGTCCGTTGCAGGGCTAAAATAAATAATTCTGTTTCTTATCACATGGTCAGCCAATTAAATGACTGAATCATTTATGAACAGAAGAGGTAGAGGTGTAAAAGACACTAATCAGAGTTATCTCCTCTGAAAGTTATGAATTTCATTATGCAGCCTGACCCTGTGGTGAATGAAGTGAAGGTGTCATTTGCAGAGTGGAAAATATGTGCTTTTCAGAGGGCCCGGCATGCTGATAAGCGTACTTTTCTACTCGGTGAGGAAGGCAATGGTAAACCACCTCACTCCTCGTTTTACTTAGTGAAACATCTACAGGTTCAAACCAGTCTTTTGGCTGAAGACCTAAACAACAACAGCCATTCCTAAATTGAAAACCCAACCGGACAAAGAAAACTACAATAAAAAACGAAAATAAAAAAAGAATATATCGATGTATCGACTGTAACAACTAATTTTGCTTATACTGAAAATTGTTCTTTTCCGACAAGAGATCTTTTTCCCCTTTCTACTTTACATATTTTTTGCAGACACACAACAAACGCTAAAACCTGATTATGGGTTCAGGGGGCTGAAAACATATATCTCTAATGAAAACTCGATTTCGAAAAATCTATACGAAAACAATACTTTTCTCACCTATAATATTCATATAGGGTAAAAGAAAGTAAAAATGATTTTTCATTATAATCTCTTCTTTAAATTATTTTTACGAAAAACCTCTAGCATATTTTTAACAACATGAAAAGAAACAACGCTTGTTGAAGAGTTGCTCTATAAAAATAAGGTAGTCAGAACCTTTTGTTAGTTTTTTAGTTAATTCAATCTTGAAGCAACATGTGAGAAGAAGAACTAAGTTACTGAAACATTACTTTGAAGTAAGTATATCAGAAAAAACAAACAATTCATTTTTCAAGTAAAGTTTCTTTAGATCTAAAAATCTTGTGTATAACACTCACATGACTTTATTTTTCCTATGTAAATAATGAAAAATATAACCAATATTTATTTATTAGTAAACAATGTAAAATTAAAAACGGAATCTAATTTTAATCATAGGTGAATGACGCTAAATTAAACTCTACCTCCGTTTTTACTTTCTCTTGCCTATATGAATATATAGGAAGGAAAGTAATGTTTTCATGTCGATTTTTCGAAATCGAATTTTCACCGGATCTACACGTTTTCAGACCCCATGAACCCAAAAAACATGTTTTTAGCGATTGGTGTGCGTGTGTGTGTGTGTGTGTGTGTGTGTGTGTGTGTGTGTGTGTGTGTGTGTGTGTGTGTGTGAACAGAATATCTTAAGAATAAAACATTAAACGAACTTGAAACTTGAAACTTAAGTTACATACCACTAGAGGACCCGACACGAACATTTTCATGAAAATCGGTCAACCGGAAGTAGTAGTTTATTCGTGTAATTTTTCACTTTTTTGCGATTTTCTCAAAAACTGCTACGATGTTTTTTAAATCGCCTGGTTTACTAAATTTTTTATGCTCGACAATATAGGGTAGGCGCAATATTTGCTGAAATTCTTGGTGAGGCTGTTTTCACGTAAAAACATAGTTTTCTTAAGATTACGACTTTAATATGCATTTTAGCGCAAAACTTTATATAATTAAAGTTGTAGAGAATTTAAATCCTACAACTTTTATGTCAAACATTTTTTTTTTGGTATAACGCTTAGTTTAGCGGTAATTAGCGATTTTCTGTTTTTTCTCACGAAAACGTGTGAAAAATCGACTTTTTAAGATTTCGGCCTTAGTATGCATTTTATGATAAAAGTGTATATAATCAAATTTATAGAAAATTAAAAGATCTACAACTTTACTTAGAGCATTTTTCTCTACAGAGCCTAGTTTAGCGTGAAAGAGTGATTTTCCGTATTTTTAAGGCAAACTGAGATCGATTTTCATTTTGCGTCTTTCATATAGTATGATTAAAATTAGGTTATATTTATTGAGGTTAGTTTTTTGTTTATTTCTAATGTTTTATTTATTACTAATGTTAGGTTTATTGTTAATTATTTGCACTGGCAAGAGAAAGTTGTGTAAGTGTTTCACACCATATTTTTCAAGTAAAGTTTCTTTATATCCAAAAAACTTGTGTATAACACTCACATGACTTTATTTTGCCGAAGTAAATAATGAAAAATATAACCAATATTTATTTATTAGTAAACAATGTAAAATGAAAAACGGAATCTAATTTTAATCATTAGTGAATGACGCTAAAATAAAATCTACCTCCGTTTTGTTTTTCTTAACAAGAAAAGTGAGTGAATGAATTTGTTCAATTAAAGAACAGCAAGCAACCCCATGATCCAATGAGATGAGGATGATGTGTAAAGATGTGTAAAGTTGAAAAAAATACAACATTCAAATTCATTTTTTACTTTCTCTTGCCTATATGAATATATAGGAAGGAAAGTATTGTTTTCATGTCGATTTTTCGAAATCGAGTTTTCACCGGATCTATACGTTTTCAGACCCCCTGAACCCACACAAACATGTTTTTAGCGATTGGTCTGTGTGTGTGTCTGTGTGTATGTGTGTGTGTGTGTGCGTGTGTGTGTGTGAACAGAATATCTCAAGAACGAAACATCGTACGAACTTGAAACTTGAAACTTAAGTTACATGCCACTACCGAACCCGACACGAAAATTTTCATTAAAATCGGTCAACCGGAAGTAGTAGTTTATTCGTGTAATTTTTCACTTTTTTGCGATTTTCTCAAAAACTGGTCCTACGATTTTTTTTTAAATCGCCTGGTTTACTCAATTTTTTCTTCTTTACAAGATAAGGTAGGCGTCATGTGTGCTGAAATTCTTGATGAGGGTGTTTTCTCGTAAAAACGTTGTTTTTTTAAGATTACGGCTTTAATATGCATTTTAGCGCAAAACGTTATATAATAAAAGTTGTAGAGAATTTAAAATTCTACAACTTTTATTTCAAACAATTTTTTGTATAATGCTTAGTTTAGCGGTAATTTGCGATTTTCTGTTTTTTTCTCACGAAAACGTGTGAAAAATCGATTTTTTTAAGATTTCGGCCTTAGTATGCACTGTACGACAAAAGTGTATATAATAAAATTTATAGAAAATTAAGAGATCTACAACTTTTATTTAGAAAAGTTTTCTCTACAGAGCCTAGTTTAGCGTGAAAGTGTGATTTTCCGTATTTTTAAGCCAAACTTACTTCGATTTTCATTTTGCGTCATTCACTCATGATTAAAATAAGGTTATGTTTTTGAGGTTAGTTTTTGTTTATTTCTAATATTTTATTAATAATGTTAGGTTTGCATTGGCAAGAGAAAGTTGTGTGAGTGTTTCACACCAGATTTTTTTTTATTCCTAATATGTGTACGTTGCAATCTGTTCAATTGAGAACAATAAGCAACCCCATGACCCAATGAGATGAGGATGATGTGTATGACGTGTAAATGAGACTGTGTAGTCTTGTAAAGACCCAGGTCGACCATTCCTGAGAGAGTATGGTTAATTGAACCCCAACCGTCAAAGTACACCGGTAACCACTACCTAGCATTCAAATCCGTATAAAAATAAATACCTTTACTAGGATTTAAACCAGGAACCTTCGTCTCCGAAAATCAGCTGTTAAACAGCTGATTTTGGCGACGACTTTACCTCTAGACCAACCCGGTGGGTTTATTCAAATACACTCAATACACAAATAAAACACTTGCTAATTAACGATAATTATTACTGTTAAACTAAGCGTCATAAAAAAAATGTTAAAATAACAAGTTTTACTTGTTGTCATTAATTAATAGTGGAGAGATTTTAATTACAAAAACACTCAAGGTATAGGACCTACTATCTTATCTGTATTCGTATGTATAATTAATTAAAATGTGGGAAGATGTTTATTTACAGTGTCTATAATATATAAAGCCCCAGCCACTAATGACTCGCCTATTTGGAGGTCCCTAGAAGCAAAATCTCTGAGGACCTTTCTTGTCGGGCGTCGGCTGAAACCCCCGGGAAAAATGCCAAATTTAAGGTACATCTTCCCGAAAGCTCAGGGGATGCGTCCGAATATTTCAAACTTTTTAACGAAGTTTCGTAGCGCAAAGGCCACTGCGACCGTTTTTGTTCCCCTCCCGAAGTACGTTAAGACCATATATATAAAGTTGCCCTTAACCCGCCGGTTCGCTGGAAAAACTCAAAAAAAAAAAATTCGGCTTTTTCGGGGTTGCAGTTTTTAGGTTTTTCTTCGTAACACCACGAAGACGGGTTTCATTGACAAATTTTTATTAGGACCGCATTACACTAACTCCCGGAATCACGGGTGACTTTTCAAATTTTAGATCGGGGTCCTACGGGGTTTGGTACCCTTATTTAAAAATTATGAAATTTTTAAATTTTTAGAATACAAAAAATTTGATGACGGCATGTTGTTTGGCGTTAAAAACTATATAAAATAATGATAATCCGAAAATTTTAAAGTTGCACCCTCTTTTTTGCAGTAGGGTTTGTATTTTTTTATCTTCTAAACGGTGCATCGTAAAAATAAATTGCATAGAATATTTTTTGTACCCCTTTTAATGTACTTCAAAACCATATAGCTTTCGTTGTTCTCAACTTGCCGGTTCGGTGAGAAAACTCAAAAAAAAAAATTTCGCCTTTTTTGGGGTTGCAATTTTTAAGTTTTCTTTTGTAACACCATCGAAACGGGTTTCTTTGGCAAACTTTTGGTAGGAACACATTACACGTACTCCCCCGATTACGGAAAATTTTTCAAATTTTAGATCGGGATTCTACGGGGGTTGCTACCCTTATCTAAACATAATGAAAATTTTCAATTTTTAGAATACAAACAATTTGTTAACGGCATGATGTTTGGCATTAAAAATTACACAAATATTTGATAACCCGAAAATGTTCAATTAGCACCCTCTAGCCTGCGGTAGGGGTTGTATTTTTTTATCTCCTAAATAGTGCATCGTATCGAAAAATTGTATACAATCTTTTTTGTGCCCGTTGCAAAGTACTTTAAAACCATATAGTTATCGTTGCCCTTAACTTGCCGGTTCGGTGTGAAAACTTAAAAAACAAAATTTCGGCATTTTGGGGTTTGCCGTTTGCATGTTTTTCTTTCTTTGCATCTTCAAAATGGGTTATATCGTCAAATTTTTATTTTTAAACAGTTACACGTTCCCGAAGCGTCACGGGTAATTTTTAAAATTTTAAATCGGGGTCCTACGGGGGTCGCTACCCTTATCCAAAACATATGAAATGTTTATATTTTTAGAACACAAAAAGTCTTTTGACGGCATGTTGTTTGGTGTAAAAATTACACAAAAATTTTATAACCCGAAAATTTTAAATTAGCACCCTCTAGCCTGCGGTAGGGGTTGTATTTCCTTACCTCCTTAACAGTGAATAATAGGGCCAAAATGCATGAACCGGTTTTGTGCCCCACAAAAGGTACTTCAAGATTGTATAACTAAAGTTGCCCTTAACCCACCGGTCTTCTGAATAAACTACAAAAACCAAATTTTGGTTTTTTGGGGTTTACCGTTTTCAGTTTTTCTATCTTTACACCTTCAAAACGGGTTTTAGGCAAATTTTTATTAGCAAAACGTCACAGGTACTTATAGCATCACAGGTAATTTTTTAAATTTTAAAAAGCGATCCAATGGGGGTTGCTACCCCTATCCAAAAATTATGAATTTTCTAAATTTTTAGAATACAAAATGTATTTTAACGGCATGTTTTCGACGTTAAAATTTAAATAAAAATTTGATAACGCGAAAACTTTCAGGTTCCACCCCCTTGCCGTTTGTATTTAGGAATACAAAATTCTTTAGTTTTCTTTAGTTTTTTAGATTTCTTTAGTTTGTATTTAGGCCGTTTGTTTGTTGTTTAGAGGGTTGTATTTTTTACCTCCTGAATGGTGCTTCGTAGAGGAAAATTGTATAGAATCTTTTTTGTGCCTGTCCCAAAGTAGCCTACTTTAAGGCCATGTAACTAAAGCTTTCCTTAACCTACCTCTTCGCTAAAAAAACTCAAAATACTAGCATTCCGGCTTTTAGGGCTAGTTTGCTTTCTTTCTTTACACCTTTCTTTACACCTTCTTTCACTTTTCTTTCTTTACACCTTCACAATGGTTTTTCGCAAACGTTTATTAACAAAACGTTACACACACACCTAGAGTCACGAAGAATTTATTAAATTTTAGGCGGGGTCCTATGGTGATTACTACCCCAACAAAAATTTTAAAATTTTCGGAATACAAATATTTTTTTTAACGACATGTTATTTAGTGAAGAAAATTACATAAAAATTTGGTAACCCAAAAATTTATAGGTCGCATGAGAAAACGAAAAACTCAAAGTAACATACATTCATACCACAACATTTAAAGTTGAAATTTTGAAACTTTAAACATTAACTTTCATATCTTCATATTTTAAAATATTGTGATCCACCCAACCCCTTTGGCGGCCGAACTTCACCTTGTGGCAAATGGTTCTGATTCACTTATGAATTTTGATCCACCTACCCCTCTGAGGTCGAGACACGTAAGCGGCGCGAAGCGCCGCTGGAGTGGCGAGTAATTTAAATAAAAAGGTAACAGCCACAAGCACTCTTTCAAATAAAATTAAACATTTTCGATTACATTAGATAGATCGTTTAATCTTCATCACAGATAGCACTATTTAAATTTCCTCCCATACAATTTATTCATATTACATACTTTCGTAAGTTTCCAAATGGTACCATTACCCATTTCATTATATTAAAATAAGTTACTTTATATTCTGTTACTTGACATGCAAATCCTTTTTATCTAATAAAAATCTGATGTGAAACACTCACACAACTTTCTCTTGCCAATGCAAATAATTAACAATAAACCTAACATTAGTAATAAAACATTAGAAATAAACAAAAAACTAACCTCAAAAAACGTAACCTTATTTTAATCATGAGTAAAAGACGCAAAATGAAAATCAACCTCAGTTCGGCTTAAAAATACGGAAAATCACTCTTTCACACTAAACTAGGCTCTATAGAGAAAATGCTTTAAATTAAAAGTTGTAATGTTTTTATTTTCTATAAAATTAATTATACACTTTTATGGTAAAATGTATTCTAAGGCTGAAATCTTAAAAAAATCGATTTTTCACAAGTTTCCGTGAGAAAAAAACAGAAAATTGCTAATTACTGCTGAACTAAGCGTTATACAAAAAAATAATTGAAATAAAAGTTGTAGTATTTTAAATTCCCTACAACTTTAATTTTATTCATGTTTGCGATAAAATGTATAATAAAGCCGCAATCTTAAAAAAACAATTTTCTTTACGTGAAAACAGTCTCACCAAGAATTTCAGCAAACATAACGCCTACCCTATCTTGTAGAGAATAAAAAATTGAGTAAACTAGGCGATTTTTAAAAAATCATTGGACCAGTTTTTGAGAAAATCATAGAAAAGTAAAAAATTACACAAATAAATTACTACTTCCGGTTGACCGATTTTGATGAAAATGTTCATGTCGGGTCCGGTAGTGGTATGTAACTTAAGTTTCAAGTTCTTGAGATATCCTGTTCACGCGCACACACACACACACACACACACACACACACACACACACACACACACACACACACACACACACACACACACACACACACACACACACACACACACACACACACACACACACACACACACACACACACACACATACAGACACCAATCGCTAAAAACATGTTTGTGGGGTTCAGGGGGTCTGAAAACGTGTAGATCCGGTGAAGAGTGTATTTGTTAAAATCGACATATGAAAACAATACTTTCCTTCCTATACATTCATATAGGCAAGAGAAAGTAAAAATATATACGTATTACTAGAGAGAGAGTTTTTAATTACGAAAACACCCAAGGTATAGACCTATCTTGTCCGTATTCGTATGTATAATTAATTAAAATGTGGGAAGATGTTTAAATTACGGTGTAATTTAAATAAAAAGGTAACAACCACAAGCATTCTTTCATATAAAATTAAACATTTTCGATTACATTAGATAGATCGTTTAATCTTCATCACAGATAGTACTATTTAAATTTCCTCCCATACAATTTATTCATGTTACATACTTTCGTAAGTTTCCAAATGGTACCATTACCCATTTCATTATATTAAAATAAGCTACTTTATATTCTGTTACTTGACATGCAAATCCTTTTTATCTAATAAAAAGATATACTCGTAAACGTCCGTCGTTACCAACTACTCAACTATAAGGTTATTTTAAAAATGTAAATTTAATCAATTCTACAAAAATAAAGTAGGCAATTAAGTTAATTTGATTTTAAAATTATGTATGCAGTTAGATACTTTCATATAAATCCTTATGGGATTCAATTCAAAACTGAATAATAAGAAAGAATTTTATCCACGAATTTTTTTACTTTCTCTTGCCTTTGTCAATATATAGGAAGGAAAGTATTGTTTTCATGTCGATTTTTCGAAATTGAGTTTTCACCGGATCTACACGTTTTCAGACCTCCTGAACCAAAAAAACATGTTTTTAGCGATTGGTCTGTGTGTGTGTCTGTGTGTGTGTGCATGTGAACATAATATCTCAAGAACGGAACATCGTACGAACTTGAAACTTAAAACTTAAGTTGCATACCACTACCGGACCCGACACGAACATTTTCATCAAAATCGGTCAACCGAAAATAGTAGTTTATTCGTATAATTTTTCACATTTTTGCAATTTTCTCAAAAACTGGTCTTACGATTTTTATTAAAATCGCCTATTTACTAATTTTTCAATGCTCTACAAGATATGGTAGGCGCCATGTTTGGTGAAATTCTCGGTGAGGCTGTTTTTACGTAAAGAAATTGTATTTTTAAGATTACGGCTTTAATATTCATTTAAGCACAAAACATTATATGATAAAAAATGTAGAGAATTTAAAATTCTACAACTTTTATTTGAAACATTTTTTTGTATAACGCTTAGTTTAGCGGTAATTAGCGATTTTCTGTTTTTTTCTCACGAAAACGTGTGACAAATCGATTTTTTTTAAGATTTCGGCCTTAGTATGCATTTAACGACAAAAGTGTATATAATAAAATTTATAGGAAATTAAAAGATCTACAACTTTTAATTTATTTTTTATTTTTCTCTACAGAACCTACTGTAGCGTGAAAGAGTGATTTTCCGTATTTTTAAGCTAAACTCTGAGGTCGATTTTCATTTTGCGTTTTTCACTCATGATTAAAATAAGGTTATAATTTTAAAGGTTAGTTTTTCATTTATTTCGAATATTTTATTACTAATGTTAGGTTATATTGTTAATTATTTGCATTGGCAAGAGAAAGTTGTGTAAGTGTTTCACACCAGATTTTTTACACTAGCTAAAATGCCCGGTTCTTCGAACGGTTTTCTTGGTGCTGTGTACAGTCTTTTGATGTACCGAGTTCGATCCCTGTCAGGTCTGATATTTTTTAATCATTCATTGTTATCTATTCGTATCTCCTTTCGACCCCAGCATTAATATGATAGCAAAGTCTGAAGATGTTTTACAGAAAGGGGTTCATAATCTGAGCACAAATTTAAAAACCTAAAACTTTTATTTCAAAAATATTTTTCTAGAGTGCTTTGTTTATTGTCAATTAGTGATTTACTGTATTTTCTCATTACAATTGGTATGAAACGGGATTTTTTTAAGATTGTAGACTTAGTATGCATTTTATGACAAAAATGTAAGTATGTCATCAAAGTTTTAGCAAATAAATTAATCTATAACTTTTATTTCAAGCATTTCTTCCTGCAGAGACTAGCGTCAATTAGTGATTTTCCGTATTTTTAAGTTCTACACAGGTTGATTTTCATTTTTCATCATTCACTTATGATTAAATTAGATTATGTTCATGATTTTATATTGTTTACTAATGATTAAACGTAGGTTATATGTTTTATTACTTACATTGGGAAGAGAAAGTTGTGTGAGTGTTTCATACCAAATTTTTCTTCTTTCCTTCCTTCTTTTCTTTCTATCACAAATTTTACCATAAGGCTATACCAGTTATAAGTAGAACGAAAAGTTTTTAAATAACCATTTTATTTAAAATATTGTACTGAAAACAAATAAATATTTTTGCTGTTATCTATATATTAATAGCAAGCAGCTTTTTTTCAACACGATTTTAACCACCTGAAACTTCACCGATTTTCCCCAAAGTGTGTTCAAATGAATCGTCTGTTCGAGTAGATTTGCAGAAAACTATCCAAAATCAAATATTTCAATTAATGACTGTAAAATAGGAGGTCTAAAATAGATTGGTGAGGGGCAAGTTCAACGAACTGAAGTATAGGCCTCTCTTTCTCTATCTATCCCTCCCACATCTCGCACAGCTATTTCAGTTTGGAGAGGGGGCAAGTTCAACGAACTAATGTATAGGCCTACCAACGCATTGGCAGTGCACGGTCAGATCGCTTTGGAATTTCCAACGTAGTTGTTTTAAATTTGTCTACAGTTCGATCTGCTATATTTTGGTTTTGCTTTTATGTGGAATTAAATAATGAGATTTTAGAAACAATTGGAGCAGTTATGACTGCTTTCAATCCGTATGCTCAAAGCTATAAGAAACTGGGTGACATGGTAAAATATGAAGTGGCAATTGCACGAAATGAAATCGCCTGGCACTATACAATTTTTTTATGAAGTTCCATCATGAGCCGAATGAGGACAGAAGAAGATTCAATGAACCAGTAGTACAATAAAACAAAAAAAATTTGTTTACAGAGAAGTTCTATAAAAACAAATTTACACATTTGTGCGGGTTTTCCCGCACAGGTTCACCTAGTATGAAATAAATTTGTGAAAAACTAACGTACAACTTTCATAATATAATGCAAAAAAAACATTTTACATATCATCTTTTAGAGTTAACAGCTTTTTGAACTCTATGTATGTAGGTGAATGTGTGTGCGCGTACGTGTTTGTGTGTATTTGTATGATTTGATATTAGATAATGTTGTATTCCCTGAAGCAGTAGATTTAATCAAACATCACCGGTCAGTGATATCAACTGAACAGACCGCAAAGTTTGTTTATTGGGTTACAGTTACAACTATTTGCTATGAGTTAACTAAATTAGTGTCAATTGAATTTTAGAAAGATGCCTCGAGTAAGTTAAGTTGTTAGACACTTTGGAAAATATCGACATACTTAAATATTTAGAGTCGGTTGTACTGGGTTTGATTTACAGCAGCAAATATCTTCACATAAAAGTTATATACTAATTAAATTAACGGTACCTATACAGTCGAAATAGAATTACTTTTTACTTTCTCTTGCCTATATGTATATATAGGAAGGAAAGTATTGTTTTCATGTCGATTTTTCGAAATAGAGTTTTCACCGGATCTACACGTTTTCAGACCCCCTGAACCGAAAAAACATGTTTTTAGCAATTTTGGTTTGTGTGTGTGGGCGCGCGCGCGTACGTGTGTGTGCGTGTGTGAACAGAATATCTCTAGAACGGAACATCGTACGGACTTGAAACTACCAGTAGACACCACTATCGGACCCGTCACGAACATTTTTATCAAAATCGGTCAACCGGAAGTAGTAGTTTATTCGTGTAATTTTTCACTTGTTTGCGATTTTCTCAAAAACTGGTAATACGATTTTTTTTAAATCACCTCGTTTACTAAATTTTCTATGCTCTACCTACAAGATAGGGTAGGCGCCATGTTTTCTGAAACTCTTGGTGAGGCTGTTTTCACGTAAAATTGTGTAATCACTTTTTTTTAAATATGTAGTAGAAATTGTGTTCCTCCGTTTCAGCAGTTCTTGCTTTTTGTAGTTTTTTTGCTTTTGAAGATTTTCTTCCTGGTGATGTATTTTTGATGACATTATTGAAAATAGAAAAAAAAAACAAAAAACACCACAGAAGAAATTGTCAAAACCAAAAACTTAATCTACGTTGAATAAAATAAAAGTCAAAATAAAATATCAAAGCAATTAATTGATCACTCACCAATTAAAACAAAATTAAAATAAATTAAAGAAACAGAACTTTACTTTAATGAAATACTCAACAATGCAAAATCGTATCTACATAATAAAATACAATAAAATTATCATGTGATGTTGTCACCAGCTGATCCTTAGCACCACGTCACTATTTGCGAAATCATATGACTTTATTTATGACAAATCTTTATTTGAATTACATGAGCTGGTTTAAAAGCAGAAGATTATCTAATCTCATAAAAGCCTAAATGTAGGACATAAACATTATTTTCAACCCTTTAGGGCTAACCGGCATCATAGTTACAACATAAAAAAACTGCATGAAAATTGGTTCAGTAATTTAGGAGATAAAGAGGAACACACACACACACACACACACACACACACACACACATACATCGAATTTTATATATAGAGTGATTCAAAACTAAACGGCAATCTCTTGGGATCTCATTCTATAGCTAAAAATAAAAAGAAAAGTTCATTTAAACATATGCCTGAAAACGCTTAGCGAGTTACGGCTTGCAAAAAATTTTATCTAGAACTCTGCATCCTCGGTGAAGTAAGGCCGTATAAAAATGTTAAACGTCGTTACAAAGATACAAATACGATTGTTTCTTATGTTTTTAATCTGAAAAATTGAATAAAATTGGTTCCAGAGCTGTAAATCCAATACTTTCAGAGATATCTTACATAAAACACAAGAATTGGTGCAAAGAAATAACAAATTCTTGTGTTCAACGTAAGATTACTTCCATAAATGGTAAATAAAGGTGTATTTTTTCTTAAATAAATTTGTAGAAAATTTAATTCTTAAAAGATTCATGTGAATTACTCAGGAAAAAAATGAATAATAGATGTTGAAATTTTGCTTTATTTAAAATCAAAACAGACGCACATTTTTAACTGCATAAAATATTAACTAATATGTAGGTTGGGAGTAACAGCTGATTGATCAGCAGTTACTCCTAACCTACATATTGAAAAATATTCGTCTGTTTTGATTTTAAATAAAGCAAAATTTCAATATCTATTATTCATTTTTTTCCTGAGTAATTCACATGTTTTTTTCAGAATAAAATTTTCTACAAATTTATTTAAGAAAAAATACACCTTTATTTACCATTTATGGAAGTAATCTTACGTTAAACACAAGAATGTGTTATTTCTTTGCACCAATTCTTGTGTTTTATGTAAGATATCTGTGAAAGTATTGCATTTACAGCTCTGGAACCAATTTTATTCATTTTTTCAGATTAAAAAACATAAGAAACAATAGTATTTGTATCTTTTTAAATACGTTTAACATTTTTATACGGCCTTACTTCACCGAGGGTACAGAGTTCTAGGTGAAAATTTTCGCTAGCTGTAACTCGCTAACTAAGCGTTTTCAGGCATATGTTTAAATGAACTTTTTTTCTAATTTTTAGCTATAGAATGAGATCCCAAGAGATTGCCGTATAGTTTTGAATCACCTGTATATAGATTTTTTTTTATATATTACGACCGCATAGGATCAGTTTAGTCAGTCCATTAACCAAGTCTGTTCGATAGGATTGTTGGGGCCTTGCGGTCCTCCCAATACCACTTCATACGTTCCGATCTGGTGTTGAAAAAATTGTGTTGTGAGTTTTCTTCTTGTAAGTGTGAAGCGGGTGTATTTGTTTTGGATTTCATTGTTTAATATTTTCTTGTCTGTTGTATCGTCTGAAGTAAGGCCAATTTCCTTCAGATTTGTTATTAATTATAAAATAAAATAAATAATAATGTTTGCAGGTTCAAGATGGTCCGTATTGGAGAGTTGTGCAGTTGGAATCGTTATTGGCAGCATTAGTTAATTCTAAAGTGGTTGCCATCAAAGCAGACAGAGTTAGCGGAGGCAAAACACTTCTTAGAAAACCATCCGATTCTGTTGCGCCCTACTCTACTTCACCACATGATACTGTCAAGTAAGTGGTTTTTTTTTTTAATTTTTTAATTTCTCTTGTCTTATACGAATACATAAGGAAGCAAAATATTTAGAAGAGGAAATATTTAACTTTGTTGTTAGGAATTTCCTGAACTAAAAAGTAGAGAATAAAACTCAACGAATGAAAATCAGTTCATATAAATTTTACCAATAAAAATATTATAAAGTTCAACCTTTCTAAGTTTGCTCCTAATGTAAACAAATAATGACGTCACTGAGCATGCGATTAATAAAAATGTGTACACGCTGATTAAAAAGTAACAACAAAATACTTTTTTTTTCTTTTTTTTGAACTTTTATTTGTTATCGGGAACTGTACATTTTTGACAACTACCCAATTTGATCGCTGCTTTTGCTGTATTAATTGACGTGAATAAGGCATGAGTTTGAACAGGGACCCCCAGTGGAGTTTGTTCATGGATGGCTGTCAGCTGGTCACCATACAAAGTCGCTTGCCCAACCGGTGTTACTTAACAAATAATAGCGCCTTATACCAGCTGACTGACTGGGCTGGCCCGAAGGCCAAAATACTTTAAAAAGGATTTTTATAAATGAAAATGTTCGGCCTACCTAGTATCATGACTGATGTTTTAAGTAATTTAAGTACTTATGATTCAAAACATAGTTAACTTAATAGGAATACGACATACATAAAGTGGTGGACCCTAGGATGCACCCTGTAGTAGCTGGCTTTGGTTTGTTTACAGTAGGAGCAAACTAAGAACAGCTGAACTGTAGATACTTTATCAGTCATCATAAATGGAAACGGACATGAAAAATGCCCTGCGTCACCTGAATACAAAATATGGAAAAATTGGTAAAGTTGATAGCTTCAAGTACCTCGGGGAGATAATAGAACCAAAGACCAAACAAAAGTAACCGAACAACAACAGACGAGGAAAGCTGGTTGATGCACTCCGAGGAACTTACCACTTGTTTATTAGAAGATTGCACTATCAAGATAACCCAAGATTAGACGTTATAATACTTTCATAAAACCTGTGTGTCTGTACATGAGTGCCTCAGAATAACCGGGAAGGCTGGTATAAGAGAATCAGAGAAATTTCGGAGAAAGATTCTTCGCAAGATAATGGGCTAGAAGATAGTACACGAAAAATATAGGCTCAAGATAAAAAAATAACTGTACAAGGAAAATAAAACGATTAGAAAAACAAGACTAAAATTTTACGGACACCTGTGTAGAATGGATAACAACCGGTTGACAAAACTAATTTTTAAAACACTAAACAATAGACCTAAGGTGTCGGATAAAATGGTTTACAAAAGTCAAAAAGGATATTAAGAAAACTGGAATAAACCGAGAAACTTTAATGGGCCGAACTAAATAATTACGGATTTTAAGGGTTTCTATGAAGAGCTAAATCAGAACACCGGATGGACAGAAAAAAAGGAGGAAAGCATACAGTGAGCGAATGCTGAAAATGTGGGTTGTAAAAAGAACTTCCAGAAACGTCTAAAGTAACTTCACGTCTAAAATTGGCCTTATAAAAGAAAAACAACAGAGCACTAACAAAATACAAAATATTTCAAAATGTTATTGCTATCAAAAGGTCATTAAACTGAAGTTATAAAAATTATTTTTTTGATGGGATTAAAAATTACAATTCTCTACAACAAAAAATATAGGATTTAAATGTCTAATTCTGAACTCTACCATGAAATCGAGCCAATTACTGACATCAAGCGAAAGAAACGAATTTCTTTTTTCCGACGTTTACTTACAATAACGGACAATCGAGTAACTAAACAACTCATTTCTATAATTAACTCGTGGAAAAATCCTCCAAGGTGGTTGGTGAAATAAAACTAGATATCCAAGAAGTTAACTTTGCAGAACAAGATCTTTTAGAAAAATCTCAACAGCTTCAGTTCTTTAAAGATAAAAACACAAGATTCGTCAAAAAAACTCAAGCTTGTATTCAATGATTTGTACAGCTAAAATCAGACAGATCTCAAAATATGAAGATTATTGGAGGAAACGTACAAATTCCCGCCACTAGGCTGCTTGTAGCGCTACTCATTGCCAGTTCAATGCCATTTCGTTCGTTGATCTAGCTTGTTCTGTTCTCCTGCAGTGATTGTTCTCGCTAGTGCTGTTTTGTGCTCGTGTCGTTTTTCATGATGGCAAGTTTTAATGAACAACGTGCAGCTGTGAAATTTTGCTTCTTGCTCGGTAAAAACGCCGCGGAAACAGTTGTAATGTTGAACACAAGCTTACAAAGACGACGCTATTGGAAAAACCCAAGTGTACGAGTGGTTTTTGCGCTTTAAAAATGGCGACATGTCGATTGAGAACAAACCTCGTTCTGGACGACCGTCGACTTCCCGAACAGACGAAAATGTTGTGAAAGTGAAAGAAATTGTACGAACAGACCGACGACAGACCATTGACCAAATATCACAGGTTAGTGGGTTATCTTGGAGCTCAGTCCAACGCATTTTAACAGAAGACTTGACAATGAAAAGAGTCGCTGCAAAGTTTGTGCCTCGGGTTCTGACAGACACTCAAAAGGAACGTCGAATTGAAACGTGTAGTGATTTGAAACAACAGCTTGAAACTGATCCAGATTTCATGTCAAAGATCATTACGGGTGACGAGTCTTGGTGCTATGGGTACGACCCAGAAACCAAACAACAATCCAGTCAATGGAAGACTTCATTATCACCCTGACCAAAAACAGTCAAGTCAGATCGAACATCAAAACAATGCTGATTTGTTTTTTTTATGTGAGGGGAATTGTCCATTCAGAGTTCGTTCCACCAGGCCAGACGGTAAATCAAACTTTTTATCTTGAAGTGTTAAGAAGACTACGAAACAGCATTCGTCGTAAAAGACCTAATTTGTGGCAGACAGGGGACTGGTTTTTCCACCACGACAACGCGCCTGCACACACGGCAATCTCGGTTACCCAGTTTTTTGGCGAAAAACGGCATGGTTTTGCTACCACACGCACCGTACTCACCCGATCTGGCTCCGTGTGATTTTTTCTTGTTCCCACGCATGAAAAGGGGCATGAAAGGTCTCCGATTTAACAACGTTGATGATGTCAAGAAAAAAACGACGGATGAGCTGGCAGCCATCACTGAAGAGGAGTACAAAAAATGTTTTGAACAGTGGAAGCACCGGTGGGACAAATGTATTAGTTGTAATGGAGAGTATTTTGAAGGGGATAAGGTTCTTTTGTAAAAAAATTAAAAATAAATAGTTTTAAAAAATAATTCCGGTTTCTTTTGGGTACCCCCTCGTATACAGTATTCAGATGAACTAATGTTCCCTAGCCGTGGGAGTGAGAGAATGCATAACGCTCTCACTTACACAAGCCGTACGCGCCGTTCCAATAACATTGTCGTATAATTTTACTCATTGTTGTGAGCAAGCGTTTATGCATGCAGTAAACTAACAAACAAGATAACGACTGTAGTATGTTTTCAGATTTGTATTATAACGGTAAAGACCTTTGAGCGCATGCGTAGTTATACCACATATCTCCCTCTCACTCGCTCGGCTATGGGATATTAGATCGTCTGATACCTGTACTTATGAATTACATTTTTTTTTCATTGTTTAAACGTACGTAGAATAGTGTGTATTTTATATAGGTATTCATGTTAAATACGTTACATTACGCAATACATAATTTGTAAACACAGAAAATTGTACAGTATATTTTTCATTAGCGGACACTTCTTAATGCCGGACAATTTTTTTCGTCCCGTGAGTGTCCGTTTTTCAAAAGTTTGACTGTATATAGGTATACTTTTGACATTTTGTTGTCATTCAGAGTAACAGTCCTGTTGTTATAAGTACATTTTTTTTTTTTTTTTTTAGGCCCTCATTGGAGCAAAATTAATCGATTTATAGAAGATCCCTAGTTGTTTCTCTTTTTTGCCCAGTAGTTCTTCATCCTTTGCGACACTCTCGCCCTATCCTCCACAGTCCAATGTCTGTTTGTCTGCCTTTTAGGTACTTCTGGAAACTTCGTGTTTGGATTTTTGATCTTATATCCTTCTTCTCTGTTCAAAATCTGTGTCTCTGAGATATCCAGGTCCTGCAGATCCTGTTGAACTTCCTCAAACCAGGCGTACTTGACTTTGGTTTTCAAAAAGAAATCCAGTACCTGTCTGGTAAATCTGGATTCTGGCAGTCTCCTAAGATTTGTTGTCATAAGTACATTTATGATAGTAAACACACACTTTAAGTTTTGTTTATAACAGTTTGTAGGTAGGTCTGGTGTAGTGGTAAACTGTACTTTGTACTTAATTCAACAGGTGGCTTCAGATACAATGAATCTACTCTCTCTATATCCCAATTATTTTTATCTCTAGCCTACATACTTTTGCTTTTTCCATACACTACCATAAAATGTACTTCAAATATTAATTTATTTCATCCTCTTTTAATCCGGTTAATTTTTTATTTATGTTTACTTTCTCGTTCCCTACCTCATATAGGGTCAATTTTAGATCACTTAAGGTGACTTTAGACGGTGACTTTAGGGGTGACTTTAACCGGTGACTTTAGCCCTATATAATATATTTTCCTCTTATAGGGCCAATTTCAGATCACTTCAGATGACTTTATACGGTGACTGTAGAAGTGACTTTAGCCCTATAGCTATATATTTCCTCTCGTTAAGGGCCAATTTTAGATCACCTGACGTGACTTTAGAGGTGACGTTAGCCCTATCTTTCTCTCGTAAAGGGCCACTTTTAGATCACTTGAGGTGACTTTAAACGGTGACTTTAGAGGTGATTTTAGCCCTATATATATTTTTCCTCGTATAGGACCAATTTCAGATCACTTGAGGTGACTTTAGAGGTGAATTTAGCCCTGTATATATTTTCCCTCGTAAAGGGCCAATTTAAGATGACTTGAGGTGACTATAGGCGGTGACTTTAGAGGTGATTTTAGCCCTATATATTTTCCCTCGTACAGGGCCAATTTTAGATGACTTAAAGTGACTTTAGGCGGTGACTTTAGAGGTGATTTTAGCCTTATAAATATTTTCCCTCGTACAGGGCCAATTTCAGATCAATTCAGATGAATTTAGACGGTAACTATAGAAGTGACTTAAGCCCTATATATATTTTCCCTCGTATAGGGCCAATTTCAGATCACTTCAGAAGACTTTAGAGGTGACTTTAGCCCTATATATATTTTCCCTCGTATAGGGCCACTTTTAGATCACTTCAGGTGACTTTAGACGTTCCTGGAAACTCTTTTTGCAGCCCACATTATCAGTATACGTTCACTGTAGGCTTTTCTCTTTTCTTCTATTCACTCGTTGTTTTGTTTTTGCACTTCATAGAAGCCCTTATGTCCGTAATTATTTATCTGAATATGGTTCGGTTGTCAACTTAGAAAAACTGCTTTATATAGTGTGATTCAAAAAGAGCGTCGGTTTTGATATATCAAATTAAGAGATTTATTTTATTGAAAAACTGAAAATAAATACATCAACAAGTTCATCTTTCCTTCCGATTTTATGTATGAAAAATGATGACATGCATGTGTCCTCCTCTACTGCGCTGGCACGCATCAACTCTATCCATGAAACTGGATATTACTGCACGACAAGTTTCGACTTCCATTTGCCCGATAACCCGTCGAATTTCCTCCTTCAAGTCATTGATGTTTCGGGGTTTATTGGCATACACCAATGACTTCAGATGACCCCAAAGATGAAAGTCACAAGGCGTCAAGTCACACG
This sequence comes from Catonia carolina, assembly GCA_035578175.1. Lineage (NCBI taxonomy): Eukaryota > Metazoa > Arthropoda > Insecta > Hemiptera > Achilidae > Catonia > Catonia carolina. The sequence goes on along the minus strand of JAQMRL010000021.1, from coordinate 3,238,337 downwards.
ACCTTGGTAGCCATTGATGGTCGGAATTACGAGAAATGATGCGATCCTGGAACCGTTAACGGAGCAACAACATTGTTTCTCGTGCAGCGTGACAGGTGGCACCATCCTGCTGAAACCACAACTCGTCAATGTCCATTCCATCCAAATGACGCCACAAAAACTCCCTAATCATCGTACGGTATCGGTCTCCATTTACTGTCACGGCTTGTCCTTCTTGATTTTCAAAAAAGTAAGGGCCGATGACACCGCCCGACCAAAAGCCGCACCAAACTGTCACTCGCTGTGCATACATTTCCCTTTCATTAACCACGCGAGGGTTTTCTAAACCCCACATACGGCAGTTCTGTTTATTAACAAAACCGTTTAAGTGGAAGTGCGCCTCATCACTGAAAATGATTTTGTTTGCGAAGGTGTCATCGTCCTGCCGTTTTCTCAACACCCAGTCAACAAACTGTCGTCTCTTCTGGTGGTCTGCCACTTTCAAATGTTGCGTCAACTGAATTTTATACGGGTGATATTGGAGATCGTACCGAAGAATTCTCCGTACAGAAGAACATCTTAAACCCAATTGTTGAGAACGGCGACGTATTGATTTTGCTGGGCTAACAGCCACACCGTCACGAACTAACGCAACGTTCTGCTCAGTTTGGCCGGAACGACGACGTCCAGAACTTTTAAGGTCGACTGTTGAACCCGTCTCAAAAAACTTTTTCATGAGCCTGCGAACTGTTGATTCATTCGGTGCTTCATTACGTCGTAGAGTACCGCGAAGTCGCCAGTGACGGATTTCCCACTAGGCACACTAGGCCAGTGCCTAGGGGCGGCACGCCTCAGGGGCGGCACGACCTGACAGGTGCCGCTAAGCCGCGCCGGATAGTCCGATCTGTCGACGGGCGGCGCGACGGGGTGGCGGCGGTGACTGATACCTCGGTGTTTTTATGAACACCTGTATTTTTAGTTTGTTATAGTATAAACCTTTTAAAATGTGATTAAAATCTAATTAAGTATCTTTTGGTGATTTTATCAACACCCGTTTATGAACTCGTTAGATTTACTTTTTTTTAAATTGAGTAATAACTTTGGCACAGATGTGGCATGTTTCAAAAGGGCGGCAGTCAGAATAGTGCCTAGGGACAAAAAATTTATAAATCCGTCACTGGAAGTCGCCTGACAGTAGCCGCATAACTCTCTCCACTCTTGTAAAATGTTTTGACAATTAACACTCGTTGCGCAATAGTAAACTTCTCCATGGTTAGACACAGACTGCGAGAGTACTACACTGCGAACAAGAGAAACTACAACTGAATCGTCAATTGGAATGTTCTACGAAATAGAAATGAGGTCTAACAATGTTGCCAACCGATAAACAAAAATTTACCAGCCGTTTAAAAACCGGCGCTCTTTTTGAATCACCCGTTACTTGTAGAAAGAATGATTATTGAAATACTTACTGGAGACAAAACGCTAATCACCGGAGAACCATCACAATGCTCGTAAGAAGACTTGAAGAGAACGACGCCGCTTGCAATAATGAACAATATAAAATAAAATTGGTTGCTATAGCAACGAGCACATTGTCGTGGTCCAACGACGACAAACACCGAAGAAATCAAGGAGGCGGGAACGCGGTAAAACTAACAGAGAAAAAACTGAATACTGAACAATACTAACTGTAGTATACTTAGATTGTGTTTGTGTGTGTGGAATGTGATTATGTGATATGTTGCAGACACCATAGGCACCATTATCATCACCACCATCATCACCATCACCATCACCATCACCATAGACATAAACGAGCAAGAACAAAAAAAGCAGCGGTGTGTAAAGTACGTCAATGGGACGATGGCTCTGCTATGGTATTAACTCCGACCGCTGAAACTAATTTCTGCCACATGGATGGATTCTCAGAGGATATGTGCACCGGGGGTTGTCATGCACATCATAAAATGTAAGTGAACCTAGAATTTAAATTTCACTACAAAAGACATATTATTTTTACTTTCTCTTGCCTATATGAATATATAGGAAGAAGAGTATTGTTTTCATGTAGATTTTTTGAAATCGAGTTTTCACCGGATCCACACAAAACAGACCCCCTGAACTCAAAAAACATGTTTTTAACGATTGGTCTGTGTGTGTGTGTGTATGTGTGTGTGTGTGTGTGTGTGTGTGTGTGTGTGTGTGTGCGTGTGCGTGTGCGTGTGTGTGCGTGCTAAATATCTCAAGAACGGAACATCGTACGAACTTCAAACTTGAAACTTATGTTACATATCACTACCGGACCCGACACAAACATTTTCATCAAAATCGGTCAACCGGAAGTAGTAGTTTATTCGTGTAATTTTTCACTTTTTTGCGATTTTCTCAAAAACTGGTCCTACGATCTTTTTTTTAAATCGCCTGGTTTACTCAATTTTTTATTCTCTACAAGATAGGGTAGGCGCCATGTTTGCTGAAATTCTTGGTGAGGCGGTTTTTATGTAAAAAAAGTAATTATTTAAGATTACAGCTTTAATATTATTTATAGTTCCAAAATTCCAACACATCTAGTAATCCGGCATTTTAAGTAATCCGGCACCCTCCGGTCCCGAACAGGCCGGACTACTGAAATTCTACTGTATTAATCATTTATCTTCCTTGTACAGTTTTCTCCTCCTTGTAACTTGTATTTTCTGTCCACTATCTTTAGAACCACAGTTACAGTTAGACCTATTATACAGGGTGATTTTTTAGTCCTGTTACCCAATTGTTAATGTCTGGTAATATTTTTCTAAAAAAAATAAATTTTGTTTTGTGTCACTAAGTTGGTAGCCCTACTCAACCAGTATGGATATGACAGTGTGAGTTGATTCTCCTTGAGCTGTGTAAAATTTTGTGCCATTTCCGGTCGTGCTACGAATAGAATGTCTTTTATCCTAAAACAATCTCTTGTTTAAATCTGGAGGCTGAAGCTCTAGAACTAATCGTATGTGATACGGATACAATTTCAATTTTTTAGCAGCTTTCTGAGCACTCGAACATGACAAATCAACATGCGAGGAAAGTTTTTGTAAACTTTTCCATGGAGAATTAAGCAATCTTGTTTTCACATTCTCTTAACGTCATCTGTCAAGAAAGCTGGTCGACCACTACGTTAACTGCTGCAAACAATACCTGCCTCTAAAAACCACTTAGTTAACCTAGAAATTGACTAGAATAGAGTGGAGGAACACCAAAAAATTTAATTTGAAATTATTCTTTTACACTCGCATACGATTTTGTAGCAAAATATTGTTCAAGAATAAAAACCCGTTGTTCTAGGGTAAAAGACATTCTGTTCGTAACACAACTGGAAACAGCACAAAATTTTACGCAACTCAAGGAGAATCAACTCAAACTGTCGTATCTATACCGGTTGAGTAGGGCTACCAACTTCGTGTCACAAAACAAAATATCCCGTTCTTAGAAAAAAATTACCAGACATTAACAATTGGGTAACAGGACTAAAAAATCACCCTGTACAATGGAAATCATTTATAGGCCTACCGTTTGAGAATATAGATTGGTTTCAGTTACTGACAACCGCAAAATTGAATTGCAATTGTTTTTTAGGTCATCATCCAAAAGGCTGGTTTGAAGCTGTAGAAGTTTTACTAAGTAAATCGAGGAGTGAGGTGGTTTACCATGCCTTCCTCACTGAGTTGAAAGAGTATGCTTATCAGCATTCCAGGCTTTCTAAAAAGCACATATTTTCCACTCTGCAAATGACACCTTCACTTCATTCACCACAGGGTCTGGCTGTATAATGAAATTCATTACTTTCAAAGGAGATAACTCTGATTAGTGTCTTTTTTACACCTCTACCTCTTCTGTTCTTAAATGATTCAGTCATTTAATTGGGTGACCATGTGATAAGAAACAGAAATATTTATTTTAGCCCTTCAACGAACAGATTGATTCCACTCTGCAAATGACACCTTCACTTCATTCACCATAGGCTCTACCTGTATAATGAAATCCATTACTTTCAGAAGAGATAACTCTGATTAGTGTCTCTTGCACCTCTACCTCTTCTGTTCTTAAATGATTCAGTCATTTAATTGGGTTACCATGTGATAAGAAACACAACTATTTATTTTAGCCCTTTAACGAACAGATTGAGTGCAAATAATCTGACACTCCACCTGTCCGTTGTTGTTGTTTAGGTCAACAACTGAAAGGCTGGTTTGAACCTCTAGAGGTTTTACCAAGTAAAAACGAGGAGTAAGGTGGTTTACCATGCCTTCCTCACTGAGTTGAAAGAGTATGCTTATCAGCATGCAAGGCCCTCCGAAAAGCACTCACTTTCCACCCTGCAAATGACACCTTCACTTCATTCACCACAGGGTCTGGCTGCATAGTGAAATTCATTACTCTCAGAGGAGATAACTCTGACTAGTGTCACCTAATACACCTCTACCTCTTCTGTTCTTAAATAGTTCAGTCATATAAGTGGCTGACTATGTGATAAGAAACAGAACTATTTTTTTAACCCTGGATCAAACAGATAGAGTGCAATTAAAATAACACTCCACCTGCCCGTTTTGGGCATGAATTGCAATTATAGCATGATTATATTTAATACATGCCCAAAACGGGCAGGTGGAGTGTTATTTTAATTGCACTCTATCTGTTTGATCCAGGGCTAAAAAAATAGTTCTGTTTCTTATTACATAGTCAGCCACTTATATGACTGAACTATTTAAGAACAGAAGAGATAAAGGAGTAAAAGACACTAGTCAGAGTTATCTCCTCTCAGAGTAATGAATTTCATTGTATAGCCAGACCCTGTAGTGAATGAAGTGAAGGTGTCAATTCCAGGGTGGAAAGTGAGTGCTTTTCAGAGGGCCTGGCATGCTGATCAGTATACTCTTTCAACTCAGTGAGGAAGGCAATGGTAAACCACCTTACTCCTCGTTTTTACTTAGTAAAACCTCTAGAGCAGTGTTTCCCAAACTTTTTTTCTCGCAGCACACTACAAAAAAAACGGCCAATAGCCGCGGCACACCTATTACTTTATGCTATTGATTAAACTTAAGTACTTGATATAAACGTACTTGTATCATACTTATACATACTTACTTATAAGTATAACTTACTAAGTATAAGTATAACTTACTTATATAGTCATCGGCTAGGCATTATTTTGTTGGACCGTTTAAATTTAATTTAATTTATTCTCCTTGAGTTCCGCGGCTCACAGTTTGGGAACCTCTGCTCTAGAGGTTGAAACCAGCCTTTCGGCTGTTGACCTAAACAACAACAAATTTAATACCATCACAATCAATTTTAATAAGAGTTTTCATGTTTGTTCTTTTTCCAGGAGAATGGGTGCTCTGGATGATAGGTACGTAACATTAGATATGGAGGAAGGATTTGAAAAGCCGCGTAGAAAACGAAGAAAGAAACGAACAGGATATCAACCTCCTTTAGAAACAAAAGTAAAAATGGTTGATCCTGAAGATCTACCAAAGAGAGCTAGATGGACTATTATAATAACTGCTGGTTTCTTATTACTAACTTGCATGTTATTAGTTGGTATTACATTACGAATGGCTCCAATTATTGACCAAATGGGTAAGAAACATTTATTATGAAATTATTTTTTTTTTTTTTTTTTATGAAATTATTTTTACTTTCTATTTTATTTTGTGTATGGTGTGTGTGTGTGTGTGTGTGTGTGTGCGTGTGTGCGTGCGCGCGCGTATTTGTGTATGTGTGTGTGCGTGTGTGTGTGGGTGTGGGTGTGTGTGTGTGGGTGTGGGTGTGTGTGTGTGTTGTCTGTGTGTGAACAGAATATCTCAAGAACGGAACAACGTACGAACTTGAAACTTAAAACTTTAGTTACATACTACTACCGGACCTGACACGAACATTTTCATCAAAATCGGTTAACCGGAAGTAGTAGTTTATTCGTATAATTTTTCACTTTTTTGCAATTTTCTCAAAAACTGGTCCTACGATTTTTTTTCAAAATCGCTTTATTTACTAAACTTTTTATTCTCTACAAGAAAAAGTAGGCGCCATGTTTGCTGAAATTCTGGATGAGGCTGTTTTCACGTAAAAACATTTCCTTTTTAAGATTGCAGCTTTAATATGCATTTTAGCGAAAAATATTATATAATAAAAATTGAAGAGAATATAAAATTCTATAACTTTTATTTCAAACACTTTTTTGTATAACGCTTAGTTTAGCGGTAATAACCAATTTTTTGTTTTTTCTCACGAAAACGTGTGAAAAATTTATTTTTTTAAGATTTCGGCCTTAGAATGCATTTTACGACAAGAATGTATATAATAAACTTTATAGCAAATTAAAAGATCTACAACTTTTATTTAAAGCATTTTCTTGTACAGTGCCTAGTTTAGCGTGAAAGAGTGATTTTCTGTATTTTTAAGCCAAACTGAGGTTAATTTTCATTTTGCGTCTTTCACTCATGATTAAAATAAGGTTATGTTTTCTGTTTATTTCTAATGTTTTATTACTAATGTTAGGTTCATCGTTAATTATTTACATTGACAAGAGAAAATTGTGTGAGTGTTTCACACCAGATTATTTTTTTATTAACTTTATGAATGAAATTCACAACTGTTACAAAATAAACCAGTGAATTTTTTTTTCATCCTGGAGACTCCAAAGGGAGTATAGGACATGTCAAAATAAAACTGGTAAACTGAAAGTTTATCACCAATGATAAATTTATCACTTACCACCAAAAATTGTTTTGGCTACTGCTTACTTCAGTAGGCTTGTCATGAACCCTATTGAATTAAATATCACACAATAAATAATAAAAAAAATCAAACACAATGATAAATTCATCATTTACCAATAATTTCCTCCTGCCACTGCTCAACTCAGCAGGCTTGTCATGAACTTCAACTTGTACACAATATTTGTTTAATTAAAGTTAAAAACCAAAACTATTTAGAAAGGAATTTGTGCACACTGTAAAATGTTTCATCAATCAAATATTGTTTTAGCTTTTTTTTAAAATGACTCAAATTGTCACAACTTTTTAAACCTTGAGGCAATTTATTGATGTATTTTCTACCTGCATAAGTTAGTTTTTGTTCAAACAATTTAGTGTTGTGATTAGCAACATAATAATCGATTCTGTTTCTTGTGTAGTGGTTGTGAACATCTAAATTCTGTAAAAAGGTATTTTTCTTTACGTACATTATCACTTCAATAATGTACAAAGAAGGAACTGTGAGCAATTGCAGCTCTTTAAATAGTGATCTGCATGAAGTAAGGTGGTTGACTCCCATCATACACCTAATAGCTTTTTTCTGTATTTTAAAAACTTTTTCCATGTTACCCTGTGATGAATTACCCCATACTAATATAGCATACCTGATATGATGGTGGGTGAAAGAATGAATGAACTGACATGGAGAGCACCATCCCACTGACTGGTCTCCGACTTGTTATTTTGGTACTTCTTACTGATTTATCGATTAATTAATATTTTATGAATAACATATAACCATTTATAAATCAGGAGATCCCTGCTCCATTTCCTCTCTCTTAGAAGGTTGTTCGGTATAGTCACTTGAGTCTCGAGTTTGCCCTTGTTTGCAACGAGGGGTAAAGGGGGAAAAGCATCAGTGCACATGCGCGACTGCTTTAATTTCAGTACGACAAACGTAACAACTTATACTACACCCAGAGCAAATACAGTTTTTTACTTTCTCTTGCCTATATGAATATATAGGAAGGAAAGTATTGTTTTCATGTCGATTTTTCGAAATCGAGTTTTCACCGGATCTATACGTTTTCAGACCCCCTGAACCCAAAAAACATGTTTTTAGCGATTGGTCTGTGTGTGTGTCTGTGTGTGTGTGTCTGTGTGTCTGTGTGTGAACAGAATATCTCAAGAACGGAACATCGTACGAACTTGAAACTTGAAACTTAAGTTACATACCACTACCGGACGCGACACGAACATTTTCATCAAAATCGGTCAACCGGAAGTAGTAGTTTATTCGTATAATTTTTCAGTTTTTTGCGATTTTCTCAAAAACTGGTCCTACGATTTTTTTTAAAATCGCCTATTTTACTCAATTTTTTATTCTCTACAAGATAGGGTAGGCGCCATGTTTGCTAAAATTCTCGGTGAGGCTGTTTTCACGTAAAAACTTTTTCTTTTTAAGATTACGGCTTTAATATAAATTTTAGCGCAAAAACTTATATAATAAAAGTTGTAGAAAATTTAAAAACCTACAACTTTTATTCCAAACATTTTTTTGTATAACGCTTAGTTAACGGTAATTTGCGATTTTCTGTTTTTTTTCTCACGAAAACGTGAGAAAAATCGATTTTTTTAAGATTTCGGTCTTAGTATGCATTTTACGACAAAAGTGTATATAATTAAATTTATAGAAAATTAAAAGATCTACAACTTTTGTTTAGAGCATTTTTCTCTACAGAGCCTAGTTTAGCGTGAAAGCGTGATTTTCCGTATTTTTAAGCCAAACTGAGTTCGATTGTCATTTTGCGTCATTCACTCATGATTAAAATAAGGTTATGTTTTTGAGGTTAGTTTTTGTTTATTTCTAATATTTTATTAATTATGTTAGGTTTATTATTAATTATTTGCATTGGCAAGAGAAAGTTGTGTGAGTGTTTCACACCAGATTTTTTTTTTTTTTTTTTTGCGCCCTGGAGACTCCAGGAGGAGTATAGGACATGTCGTTAGATATAACACCTGAAATACATATAAGAATCACACAATGTATCACTACTATCAAGAAAGAAATTCTTGTACGCTGTAAAAAGTTTCACTGATCAAGTAATTTTTCAGATTTTTTTTAAAGGAATTCAAATCCTCACAACACTTTAAGGATTGGGGTAATTTATTCATGAATTTTCTCCCTGCATAAGTAGGTTTTTGTTCAAACAATTTTGTGGCGTGATTAGCCACATAATAATTATTCCTGTTTCTCGTGTTATGATTGTGAACATTGAAATTTTGCATAAAATTATTTTGCCTAACATACATAATCACCTCAAAAATGTGTAGAGGGAGGGAACTGTAAGCAATTTAAGCTCCTTAAATAGTGGCCTGCATGAGGTCAGCTGGTTAGCTCCCACCATACACCTAATAGCTTTCTTTTGAATTTTAAAAACCCTATTCATATTACCCATGCTAGAATTACCCCATACTAAAATACCATAACGGATATGAGACAGAATGAGGCCATGATAAGCTGCCATTAGTAATTTTTTATCATTTGATCTGGCAATTTGTTTTAGTGCAAATACCCCAGATGATATTTTACTACAAACTTGATTGATATAGAAGTCCCAAGACAAAGATCTATCTACAGATACGCCCAGGAACTTCACTGTTTCTACATGCTCCAAACTATTATTATGAATAAATACATCCACTTCTCTACTTTCTTTAACGTTATGTTTATTTTTAAACTGCAAGTACTGACACTTTTTCCCATTAACTGTTAATAACATTTGATTCAAGAACTTTATTACGGACTCTATGTTAACATGTGTATTTACTTCAAGAGCATCTACCAGTAAACTGTTACTGATTACCGAAGTATCATCAGCAAACAACAAAGCTCTGCCATTAGGTATGACTTCTGGTAACCTATTAATGTACAATCGAAACAGAATTGGACCTAAAACTGACCCTTGTGGAACGCCTGCTTTGACTTCAAGCTTTCCAGATACAACCTTTGTAAGTTTCCCTCTAACAACCCTAGTTAACTCCACACACTGTAATCTATTAATAAGGTAAGATTGAAACCATTTCAATTTTACATCCCTAACGCCTAATGACTCTAGTGTTTTCAATAAAATTTCATGATCAACACAATCGAAAGCTTTACTCAGATCCAGAAACACTGCCAATGCTTTCTCCCCGGCATCTAGTATAGATGGGAACTCACTTGATTGCTAGCGTAAGGTAGTATTCGGGTGGAGGAGGATTGTTTGTATGATTCCCTTCCTCCTATAACCTGATAGTAGTAATAATACCATTAGTACGCGCTCTTCTAAAACTATTACTCATAAACCATTTCGAATAACTAATCTAGTAGCAGGCCCCCTTGAACTTCTTCCCGCACTAGCAAACAAGGCAGCCCCCAACTATATATCGCAGAACCTTTTGTAGGTTAACTGTATGAATATACCGGTTTGTTACCGTAAACAGAAATGTCAGTTTCTCGAAAACATCGGCAGACTATTCACAGAGCTGAATGCAATGTAATAAAATGAGAAGTTGAAACTAAACAAAAATGCCAATCCGTGCCTCTTAACAAAAGCCGTGAGCGAGCGGCTAACTACTGTGACGTTTATCGTTTCACAATTCAAAAATAAAGAAGAAAATTAAGGATGTGAAGAAGGTATTCTTTAAGAGTTTTGTTGACACCTGGTAAAAACAAGATAACAGTTAGGTAGATACTAGAGAGACTGATAATGAAACGTGGATGACAGCAATAGTAAAGAAGGCGATTCATTCGTAATTACAGTAAATCAAACATTTCCGGTCATGTAAATTAAGCTATAGGCAATATTACAGGTCATATTTATTTCTTATAAGTTTTAGGAAGAAAACATTTTCTCGGAATAAACCACAGCTTACAAAATGTATCTAGAAACTGTGTTGTTGTTGTTTAGGTCAACAGCCGAAAGGCTGGTTTGAACCTCTAGAGGTTTTACTAAGTAAAACAAGGAGTGAGGTGGTTTACCATTGCCTTCCTCACTGAGTGGAAAAGTACGCTTATCAGCATGCCGGGCCCTCTGAAAAACACATATTTTCCACTCTGTAAATGACAACTTCACTTCATTCACCACAGGGTCTGGCTGTACAATGAAATTCATTACTTTCAGAGAAGATAACTAGAAACTGTACGGTAGTGAAATGTACAAGTAGTGTCTCACTGTTGAGGTTGGCAGCACTGCAAATATTTTACTTCTTTCCTCACAGCCTATACATACGTAAAAGGCAATCTCGTGACTTTAGTATCTATAGATGACAGATTAAGTAAACAATAAATAATAACAAAGATACGAGTACAGTTCTGTTTTTCATTGTTAGTTAGTGTTCAACTAGTTGACTTTAAAAGAATAAACAAACCAAGCCAACAGTTATTCAAGTTGAATACAATCATACACTAAGTCACATAGCTACAATTTTGTTTATACTTAAATATTTATATTGGCACCACATTCCTTGAAACATTTCACGCTGAAATTGTTCACTGGATCGATTCACATTCCCGCCATTTCTCATTCATTCCATCTCATTTACTAATTGTGCTTTTAAAAAAATATACATTTGTAAATAAAAAATCTGGTGTGAAACACTCACACAACTTTCTCTTGCCAATGCAAATAATTAATAATAAACCTAACATTATTAATAAAATATTAGAAATAAACAAAAACTAACCTCAAAAACATAACCTTATTTTAATCATGAGTGAATGACGCAAAATGACAATCGAACTCAGTTTGGCTTAAAAATACGGAAAATCACGCTTTCACGCTAAACTAGGCTCTGTAGAGAAAAATGCTTTAAACAAAAGTTGTAGATCTTTTAATTTTCTATAACTTTTATTATATACACTTTTGTCGTAAAATGCATACTAAGACCGAAATGTTAAAAAAATCGATTTTTCTCACGTTTTCGTGAGAAAAAAACAGAAAATCGCAAATTACCGCTAAACTAAGCGTTATACAAACAAATGTTTGAAATAAAAGTTGTAGGTTTTTAAATTCTCTACAACTTTTATTATATAAGATTTTGCGCTAAAATTTATATTAAAGCCGTAATCTTAAAAAAACAACGTTTTTACGTGAAAACAGCCTCACCGAGAATTTCAGCAGACATGGCGCCTACCCTATCTTGTAGAGAATAAAAAATTGAGTAAAATAGGCGATTTTAAAAAAAATCGTAGGACCAGTTTTTGAGAAAATCGCAAAAAACTGAAAAATTATACGAATAAACTACTACTTCCGGTTGACCGATTTTGATGAAAATGTTCGTGTCGCGTCCGGTAGTGGTATGTAACTTAAGTTTCAAGTTTCAAGTTCGTACGATGTTCCGTTCTTGAGATATTCTGTTCACACACAGACACACACACACACACACACACACACACACACACACACACACACAGACACACACACACACAGACCAATCGCTAAAAACATGTTTTTTGGATTCAGGGGGTCTGAAAACGTCTAGATCCGGTGAAAACTCGATTTCGAAAAATCGACATGAAAACAATACTTTCCTTCCTATATATTCATATAGGCAAGAGAAAGTAAAAATAAATTGAAACAAAAAAAATCTTTATCTACCTATTTAGTAGTAAACAGTATTTTTTTTATCCAATGCAGCAAGAAAAACTCATGTTTACTCCCTCACGATTGAGGAAGTAGTGTTGGACTCAATTGAAGCGTCCTCGTCCAGCTTCAAGGAGGCTGCAACCGCCTTACCAACCAAAAACCTGGCGCCTGGCCACTTGATCCGACATCAGTAAACAACCCTCCAACTCGCTCGGAACTGTTTATATAATACTACAAGGGAAATGTTGGGTTAAAAAAAATTTACATACTGTCAGCGGGGTGTGGAAAGTATTAAATAGTTGGCTCAGTTGATATAACTTTATTTTATGCAGTTTGTTAAAATTGTGAGTGGGTTCGGTTAAGTGTTATTTCATTCCAATTCAATCAAAGAGTTATAGACTTGTGGTAAGTAAAAATGTTTTTAGATTTGCTAGTAGCGTTTTGTATTTGTTGCCGGTTGGTAAGAGATAGCCAACTTCCCCTCACTCACGAACCTCCTGCCACTACGAAGCATTCCCCTTTGCAAGCTTCAGGTTCCAACAAACCTACTGTACTTTTACGAGGTGTGGCTATTAAACGAGACTGACATTGTAAAAATTTTTTTTTTAATTTTTTACATAATCACTTATTGTCACCTTCAATATACACTCCTTCTCCATCCCTACAACGCTCCAAGCAAATTTTCCATTGTTTGAAACAGTGCTGGAAGTCATCTTGACCTGAACAACAAAATGTGATTTATGTACACAAATTTTTGAGCTTGAACAATTTTTTCATTCAAAAATAAATCTTTATAATGCATCCTGCAGTTTGAAATATTTCTATTTCATATAATGAATTAATATAATAATTTCACTAACCTTCTTTTTAAACTGCGTCACCTTTATTTTATTCCTACTTACACGTGTTTCGGTGGATCCACCATCATCAGAGTAAATGAAAAATTGAAACTAAAAATTTTTTTCATTTATTTAAAATTTACAGAAGATGATACATCTTCAGTCACTTGTATAAAATTAAATGCGCAAGCTCATCTCGTATGAAGATGTATCATCTTCTGTAAATTTTAAATAAATGAAAAAAATTTTTAGTTTCAATTTTTCATTTACTCTGATGATGGTGGATCCACCGAAACACTTGTAAGTAGGAATAAAATAAAGGTGACGCAGTTTAAAAAGAAGGTTAGTGAAATTATTATATTAATTCATTATATGAAATGAACAATTTTTGTATACAACTTAAAGGGTTACTACTTAAACTAGTAAATTGTATATTCTGTTTCAGTCCGTAACCAGAATGAAGAATTAATGAATTCTCTCAACCGACAAGACTTTAATGATTCACTATATATAGCACGATGATGGCTTCTACAGATGTTAAACTATCTTTCATCATTATTCATATGAGGTTTGTATAAAGATAATATTGTTGGTTAATTGATTGAGTGGTTGGATAAATACACAAATAATAGATTCAATATATGAAATTTGAACACGTTTTATTGAATACACACGAACACAAGCGGACTGTATCACCGTTCAGCACACACTCACTCACCTGCGCACTGGTCCACGCACTCGAACTAGCTTCGCCCATGGCAGTAGCCAGCGCCCATTCACACACATTGATAAAAAATTACTAATGGCAGCTTATCATGGCCTCATTCTGTCTCATATCCGTTATGGTATTTTAGTATGGGGTAATTCTAGCATGGGTAATATAAATAGGGTTTTTAAAATTCAAAAGAAAGCTATTAGGTGTATGGTGGGAGCTAACCAGCTAACCTCATGCAGGCCACTATTTAAGGAGCTTAAATTGCTTACAGTTCCCTCCCTCTACATTTTTGAAGTGATTATGTATGTTAGGCAAAATAATTTTATGCAGAATTTCAATGTTCACAATCACAACACGAGAAACAGGAATAATTATTATGTGGCTAATCACTCCACAAAATTGTTTGAACAAAAACCTACTTATGCAGGGAGAAAATTCATGAATAAATTACCCCAATCTTTAAAGTGTTGTGAGGATTTGAAGTCCTTTAAAAAAAATCTGAAAAATTACTTGATCAGTGAAACTTTTTATAGCGTACAAGAATTTCTTTCTTGATAGTAGTGATACATTGTGTGATTCTTATATGTATTTCAGGTGTTATATCTGACGACATGTCCTATACTCCTCCTGGAGTCTCCAGGGCGCAAAAAAAAAAAAAAAAAAAAAAAAAAAACACGCATTTTCACAACTAAACACATTCACACACAAATAAAAACATTAATTAAATATTAACCAATTGTTGTTAATTAGGTGAACAGTCAAAAGGCTTGTTTCAACCTCTATAATGCTTTTCATGGTTTTTTTTTTTTTTTTTTTTTGGTTTAACGTCCGACTGTTTTGCAAATTGCTGCTAATGCAGACGGTGAAGGATGAAATGAATTTTTGTAACGTATGAAAAAATGCCATGCCCGAGTGGGATTCGAACCCAAGACCGCGTGATGAGAGGCGAGCACGTTACCAACATCGCCAACGCAGCCAGCTTTTCATGGATGATGAGCTCTGCTGTTCCACACGTTTAGACCAATCAGAACGTTTGCCAGCGTTGTCAGAATGTACCTGACAAACATTATGTCCCCATGCGTGGGTTAATCTTGCATCTCATACTGAACACATCGATTATAGAGCACGTTGACATGAAATACTTTATAATACAAGGTGACCATGAGAAACATTTACGTTTTAGAAATAACAAAAAAATATAAATTTTTCAAGATAATATTTATTCAACTTACGTTACATATTTGTGGGTGTACGCCATTAACTTTACGTTGAAAAAGTTGTGTCAGGAAGGTGACATCATTCTTCCCTGAGGCAATTTTCTATTCCGTCCAGAAATAAATCTTTATAATGCATCCTGCAGTTTGAAATATTTCTATTTCATATAATGAATTAATATAATAATTTCACTAACCTTCTTTTTAAACTGCGTCACCTTTATTTTATTCCTACTTACACGTGTTTCGGTGGATCCACCATCATCAGAGTAAATGAAAAATTGAAACTAAAAATTTTTTTCATTTATTTAAAATTTACAGAAGATGATACATCTTCAGTCACTTGTATAAAACTGATTTAAAATTAATTTATTTTAATTTATCCCTTCTCATATTTACTGTAGATAGCAGCAGCAGTCGATATCACTTCATCATTCCTAAATTTTATCTGTTCATTCAAAATGTCCTGCTTTTGCTCTTTTAAATATTTATAAATATGGAACATCTCATATTTTTCAATTTTATTTTTATTCTCTATATTACATTGTTCTATTATATTGAAATGTTCATCTATTTTACCAAATTTATGTTTATTATTTATGTTATTATTTATGTTTGTTGGTAAAATAGATGAACATTTCAATATAATAGAACAATGTAATATAGAGAATAAAAATAAAATTGAAAAATATGAGATGTTCCATATTTATAAATATTTAAAAGAGCAAAAGCAGGACATTTTGAATGAACAGATAAAATTTAGGAATGATGAAGTGATATCGACTGCTGCTGCTATCTACAGTAAATATGAGAAGGGATAAATTAAAATAAATTAATTTTAAATCAGTTTTATACAAGTGACTGAAGATGTATCATCTTCTGTAAATTTTAAATAAATGAAAAAAATTTTTAGTTTCAATTTTTCATTTACTCTGATGATGGTGGATCCACCGAAACACGTGTCTGTCCAGAAAGCTCCTCCATACTCGTTCAAGGGTCTCCTCAGTGATCAACGCCACCTTTCTACGTATCACCGCTTTCAAGTCATCTCAAGTACGGGGTTTATGTCGATAAACTTGCTCTTTCAAATGTCCCCACAAATAAAAATCACACGTGTTAAGGTTAGGAGATCGAGGAGGCCAGTGCACATCCCTAAATCTTGAAATCAGACGACCTGGAAACACATTCCGCAGCAGGTTCATTGAAATTCTGGTAGTGTGAGCAGTAGCTCCATCTTGCTGAAACCATACATCGTCTTGCAAGTTTAGCCTGTGCTAAACAGCCAAGCTTAACTCGCACAGCGTTTGTAGCGCAGCTGGGGGATTTCTCAGTTACTGGCAAACTCACAACTAGCCTCGGAAAAAAGACAGGATTAACCAGTACACTTAATCGGAAAGTCAGAAAAGAAAAACGATTGGGGATTATAGATAAACTAAATGCAGGATTTTGTGATAAACAAAAATAAAAATATTAGTAATACGTTATAATATTTTCACATTATTTTATTTTTTAAATGCAAAAATACATCAAATTTATTTTATTACAAATATTTTGAAAATACAATTTTCAATAAAATTAAGACTGGATAATATCTACTGTTGTTAAAGGTAAACAAAGATTAATTTTTTTGAAATGGTGAGATCAACAATTTGAAAACCAAAGCATAAATAGAGTTCTATTATTGACTTATTTTAAGTACAGTACATTGTAAATTAGTAAATTTAAAGTATGATGATTAAAAAACTTTGATACAGTCCCAGATTACTATTCTACAAAAAAATATCTCTAAAGGCCAAGTTATGTTACTAATATTACTTTCTCTTGCCTATATGAATATATAGGAAGGAAAGTATTGTTTTCATGTCGATTTTTCGAAATCGAGTTTTCACCGGATCTATACGTTTTCAGACCCCCTGAACCCAAAAAACATGTTTTTAGCGATTGTTCTGTGTGTGTGTCTGTGTGTGTGTGTGTCTGTGTGTGTGTCTGTGTGTCTGTGTGTCTGTGTGTCTGTGTGTGTGTGTGTGAACAGAATATCTCAAGAACGGAACATCGTACGAACTTGAAACTTGAAACTTAAGTTACATACCACTACCGGACGCGACACGAACATTTTCATCAAAATCGGTCAACCGGAAGTAGTAGTTTACTCGTATAATTTTACAGTTTTTTGCGATTTTCTCAAAAACTGGTCCTACGATTTTTTTAAAAATCGCCTATTTTACTCAATTTTTTATTCTCTACAAGATAGGGTAGGCGCCATGTTTGCTGAAATTCTCGGTGAGGCTGTTTTCACGTAAAAACGTTGTTTTTTTAAGATTACGGCTTTAATATAAATTTCAGCGCAAAAACTTATATAATAAAAGTTGTAGAGAATTTAAAAACCTACAACTTCTGTTTCAAACATTTTTTTGTATAACGCTTAGTTTAGCGGTAATTTGCGATTTTCTGTTTTTTTCTCACGAAAACGTGAGAAAAATCGATTTTTTTAACATTTCGGTCTTAGTATGCATTTTACGACAAAAGTATATATAATAAATGTTATAGAAAATTAAAAGATCTACAACTTTTGTTTAGAGCATTTTTCTCTACAGAGCCTAGTTTAGCGTGAAAGCGTGATTTTCCGTATTTTTAAGCCAAACTGCGTTCGATTGTCATTTTGCGTCATTCACTCGTGATTAAAATAAGGTTATGTTTTTGAGGTTAGTTTTTGTTTATTTCTAATATTTTATTAATAATGTTAGGTATATTATTAATCATTTGCATTGGCAAGAGAAAGTTGTGTGAGTGTTTCACACCAGATTTTTTTTTTGACATTTTACACTTTCTGGAAAAAATTTGTACTTTCTAAAGATTTTAAATTAATTAGTTTATTTAGATGCTAATAACAGGTGGAGTGTTAATTATTTGAACTCGATGTACTAGTTTCAGGGTTACAAAATATAGTTGTGTTTCTTATCACCTGGTCAGCCAGTTATATGAAGAAGCTGTAATATGACAAATTTACTGGACACCTGGAGTTGTTTATTTTTGAGTCTATTGAAATAAAATAAACATCTCCAGCTGATTGAAATAAATATTTTAATAAAATTATTTGATCTCATTAACAAAAGTATGGTTACTAGGCAACTAAGAAGAAGAAAAGAGAATTGTAAAATATTTTAATGGGGGACTGGACGCCAAACCAGGAGAGTGGGTCCCTCATTCATGCTTAACAAATAGTTTTTCTACAATGATATAATCAATTAGATTATTCTTATTTTGTGTGTATGTTTTGAGAAAGTTATTTCAGATTTATTAATTGATATTACGTTAAATAGATTCATAAATTAATTGAGATTTAGTTGTTGACAGATTGTTTGTTAATTTAAAAGTTACAAGATGATTTTTATTCTTTAAAAAGTAAGAAATTTAAAAAGAAACATAAAAGAAAACTTATATAACAATGATCTAGGTTGTGAAAGATTTTAAAATTAATAAAGCAAAAATTTATTCACTGATATTGACTTATGATTTCATTTATTCACAACAAATTTGTCAATCCCTCGTGGGGATAAAAAGAGTTTTCAACAAATTTGGCATCCAGCTTGTGTGGAGTTATTTAGTATTTTACAAATTTGTCAATCCCTTGCGGGGAGAATTATTTAGTATTTTTCAAAGCATTTTAAGAACTGAAGAGGTAAAGATGTAAAAGATACTAGTCACAAATAACTTCTCTGAGAGTAATGAATTTCATCATTATACAGCCAGCCCTGTGGTGAATAAAGTGAAATTGTCATTTTCAGGGTGGAAAATAGATGCTTTTCAGAGGGCCTGGCATGTTGATAAGCAAACTTTTTCACTCAGGGAGGAAGGCAAAAGTAAACCACCTCACTTCTCATTTTATTGCTCGAGTCCCATCTCCGTGTAGTTGTTGTAGAATGCAGTGCGTTGTTATAGTAGTGGGAGAATGAATGAGTTAGTAGTGTTTCACAGCTGATGCATTTGTAGTGGTAGCGTATACTAACTAGACTAAAAAAATATTTTTATCATCCGGCACATTAATTTAACAAATACCTACTGGGTTATTAACTTGGTCTGATTCATAATATTTAACTTACCAATTTATATCAAAATATGTAAATAAATAAATGTAATAAATACAAACAAATATGTTAAATATGTAAAGTTTGAAAATGAATGTTTTGTATCAGAGTAATACAACAATCGTTCTCCCAGCATGCATCACTCATTCATTATACCTGACCCGTACCCTACACGGAGCTTGGAACCGCACAATACAAATTAGATCTCATTTCTAAATCTCTATTTCTAGATAGCTTTCTTGCCCTATACAGTAAATTTTCCCATAACAGGCAGGTGGAGTGTAAAATTATTTACACTCGATCTGCTAGTTCCAGGACTATAAAAAATAGTTCTGTTTCTTATCACATAGTCAGCCAACTAAATGACTGAATCATTTAAGAACAGAAGAGGTAGGGGTGTAAAAGACACTAATCAGAGTTATCTCCTCTGAAAGTAATGAATTTCATTGTACAGCCAGACCTTGTGGTGAATGGAGTGAAGGTGTCATTTACAGAGTGGAAAATATGTGCTTTTCAGAGGGCCCGGCATGCTGATAAGCATACTTTTCTACTTAGTGAGGAAGGCAATAGTAAACCACCTCACTCCTCGATTTACTTAGTAAAACCTCTACAGGTTCGAACCAGCCTTTTGGCTGATGACCTAAACAACAACAATGTTTGTCGTACTGAAATTAAAGCATTCGAGCCTGCGCACTGATGCTTCACTCCTTTACCCCTCGTTGCAAAAAAGGGCAAACTCGTGACTCAAGTGACTATGTAACAGAAATTATAGTTATTTGTGATAGAAATAAATCTCAAAACTATCCAGAAAATAGGTGAAGAGTGTCTTCACCAGAAAAACCGCCCTTCCGTGGCTCAAATCCTAGTAAAGGTAGTAACTTTTATTCGAATTTGAATACTAAACAATGGTAATCGGAGTACTTTGTTGGTTGGGGTTTAATTAACCATACTTTCTCAGGAATGGTCGACCTGAATCTGTACAAGACTACAACTTATTTACACGTCATCCTCATCTAATTGTATGACTGAACTATTTAACAACAAAAGAGGTTCAGGTGGAAAATGCACTATTCACAATTATCTCCTCTCGGAGTAATCAATTTCATTATTATACAGCCAGACCCTGTGGTGAATGGAGTGAAGGTGTTATTTGCAGGGTGGAAATTAGATGGTTTTCAGAGTGCTTGGCAAGCTGATAAGCATACTTTTCTACTCAGTGAGGAAGGTATAGTAAACCACCTCACTCCTCATTTTACTTAGTAAAGCCTTTAGAGCAACGGTTCCCAAAGTGGGGGGTGTGCCCCCCAAGGGAGGCGTGAAGACACGTCAATGGGGGCGCGGGACTTCGAGATAGCTTTACCCTCCATAACGGATCCTTTCAGTGTCAACATAGACTTCCTGCCCGAATTACTTAAAAAACAAGTTTTAGAAATAAAAAATGTTTCTGCTGCGAAAAAATATTTTGATAAAATTGACAAAACATCACTTTGTAATTCAAGCACCTATCTGTGCGAAAAAGTGTTTTCAGCACGTGTTACAATAAAAACAAAGCATCGGTGCAATGTTGGTTTTATCAATGATTTACATTGTGCACTTTCTAATAATCAACCTTTTTAAAAAAAAAAAAAATGCAAGGTCATCCATCAACTTATTTATTTTGTCTCTTGTTAAAATTAAATTGCAACTTCTAATGCCACAAAAAATAAAAAATAAATGTATGGTTATTTAATGTAATACGTGATTTTTCATTGCCCAATAAAATTGTCTAAGGGGCGTGAGAAGTATTCTTTTTGGCAAAAGGGGGCGTAAAAGATAAAAGTTTGGGAACCGCTGCTTTAGAGGTTCAAACCAGCCTTTCAACCAATGACCTAATTAATAACATCAATAAATATTAATAACAAGGCCTGTATTGTAATAAACTACACCCCAATAACTAAAAAAATTTAATTACAAATTTTTTTTTTAAATAAATCATTTATTTTTAAGTTTACTATTTAACATTAAGGCTAAAATTAAGTAGAAATTCAATTAATCGTATAAAATTAAGTAGATATTTATCCAATGCATTTAAAACATACATGATATCACAAGATATTTTATTTCTAAACTAAATTTTTCAAATTTTATAATATGCTACTTATTTTTATAATTTTACTGGCTTTATAACAAAACAATAACAATAAATTAACAAACAATTCTTCAATTTTTATTTTTATTTATTTTTTAAACAATATTGTTTAGATTTCTAATAAAATATTTGCTTTTCTTGCTTCTAATATTATTCATTAAGTAGATGTATTTACTAAATCTAGATGATCAAATGTGCCAAATTTCCATCATTTAGACACATTTTTAAAATATTATTTAACTATTGGCACAATAATTGAGCCAATAGTTAAACAATATTAGAAAAAAAAACATTCGAGCAATGAATATCAACATTTTTAATTAATTTAAAATTTATAATTAAGTAACAATTAGTTTATTTATCAGAAATAAACAATAGATATTGTTATTTAAAATAAAATACTGAATTTTTTAAACTCCTAAATAAAGGGTGATTCAAAAAGAGCGCCGGTTTTTAAACGGCTGGTAAATTTTTGTTTATCGGTTGGCAACATTGTTTGACCTCATTTCTATTTTGGAGAACATTCCGATTGACGATTCAGTTGTAGTTTCTCTTGTTCGCAGTGTAGTACTCTCGCAGTCTGTGTCTAACCATGGAGAAGTTTACTATTGCGCAACGAGTGTTAATCGTAAAAGTATTTTACCAGAGTGGAGAGAGTTATGCGGCTACTGTCAGGCGACTTCGCGGTACTCTGGGACGTAATGAAGCACCGAATGAATCAACAGTTCGCAGGCTCATGAAAAAGTTTTTTGAGACGGGTTCAACAGTCGACCTTAAAAGTTCTGGACGTCGTCGTTCTGGCCAAACTGAGCAGAACGTTGCGTTGGTTCGTGACAGTGTGGCTGTTAGCCCAGCAAAATCAATACGTTGCCGTTCTCAACAATTGGGTTTACGATGTTCTTCTGTACGGAGAATTCTTCGGTACGATCTCCAATATCACCCGTATAAAATTCAGTTGACGCAACATTTAAAAGTGGCAGACCACCAGAAGAGACGACAGTTTGTTGACTGGGTATTGAGAAAACGGCAGGATGATGACACCTTCGCAAACAAAATCATTTTCAGTGATGAGGCGCACTTCCACTTAAACGGTTTTGTTAATAAACAGAACATCAATGACTTGAAGGAGGAAATTCGACGGGTTATCGGGCAAATGGAAGTCGAAACTTGTCGGGCAGTAATATCCAATTTCATGGACAGAGTTGATGCGTGCCAGCGCAGTAGAGGAGGACACATGCATGACATCATTTTTCATACATAAAATCGGAAGGAAAGATGAACTTTTTGATGTATTTATTTTCAGTTTTTCAATAAAATAAATCTCTTAATTTGATATATCAAAACCGGCGCTCTTTTTGAATCACCCTATACTTAAAACGCATTAATACTGTTGAAAATTAATTACGATAGATATTCTAATACTAATTAATTAATTATTTAATTAATTAGTTACATACAATTAAATAATGGAATTAAATAAATATTATGATACTATTGCTATTATTACTTTAATGAACACAAATAAAACTACAACTAATATTAATAACACTACATAATTATGAAAATATGTTAAAAGTTTTACAGAAAAAATGTTAGGCCGATATATACCACTGTAAAATATTCAGAAAAATAAATTCATTTTTTCATTTGATGGTCTCAACAGTTGTTACACCAATCTACCCTGAAGAATATGAATGAAATTTTGGGAAAAAAAAGTTATTTTAAAATCAATTTTTGTAACTAAAGTATTCAGATGAACTAATGTCCTTTTTTTTTTTTTTTTTTTTGGTTAACGTCCGACTGTTTTGCAAATTGCTGCTAATGCAGACGGTGAAGGATGAAATGAATTTATTGTAACGTATGAAAAAATGCCATGCCCGAGTGGGATTCGAACCCAAGACCGCGTGATGAGAGGCGAGCAATGTCCCTTAGCCGTGGGAGTGAAAGAATGCATAACGCTCTCACTCGCACAACCCATACGCGTCATTCCAATAACATTGCATAATTTTACTCATTGTTGTGAACAAAGCGTTTATACACGCAATAAACTAACAAGCAAGATAACGACTGTAGTGTGTTTTCAGATTTGGATTATAACGGTAAAGACCTTTGAGCGCAAGCGTAGTTATGCCACATATCTCCCTCTCACTCGCTCGGCTATGGGACATTAGTTCGTCTGATACCTATATATTATTCAAATGAACTAATGTCTCCCAGCCGTGGGAGTGAGAGAATGCATAACGCTGTCACTCGCACAAGCCATACGCGCCATTCCAATAACATTGTCTGTAATTTTACTCATTGTTGTGAACAAAGCGTTTATACACGCAGTAAACTAACAAGTAAGATAATAACTGTTTTCAGATTTGGATTATAACGGTAAAGACCTTTGAGCGCATGCGTAGTTATGCCATATATCTCCCTTTCACTCGCTCGGCTATGGGACATTAGTTCGTCTGAGACCTATATCTACAAGCTAAAAATGGAACCTATATTATAAAGTTTTAAGTTTCTAGGCTTTGTGGTTTTGAAGATTTTTTAATGAAATTATCAATGAATTTTTCTGTAACATAAATCTTTAGATAAAGCTGAAAAACTTATCTAATCAAAATATAATTAAATATAATTGAACATCAATAATCTGGATCATTTATGATCCAAATTTGATTCTGATGAAAAAATTTGACTGCTGGTATTTGACTCCCAGATGGGGTTTTGTCTCAATTAACCAAAATTATTAACGTTCTAATGTAAATGAAAATGATCCACTAGTAAAGGGTGTTTTTTTAGAGGTATAGAACTTTAAGTTGGCAGTACTGATTTCCATGGTGGCCATTTTGAAACGTGTTTTGTAATTTATGTTCAGTTTGGTTTGCAATTTTATAATGAATAGACTGACGCCTGAACAACGCTTGCAAATTGTGCAGTTTTATTTTGAAAATCATGGTTCGGTTCGTGAAACTTATTGCGCACTACGTCCGTTTTATGATCGACATAATCGTCCATCAGAGTAAATAATTCGCTCAACAATGAAACGTTTTTGGTCAACATTTACTCTGAATGACGAACACACATCCTTTGAGATGTCATACAGTACGTACTCAAGAAGCTATTTGCTGTAGAGCGTACAATTGAGGAAGACCCAAATGAGTCCATCCACCATCGTGCACAACACTTGGAGCTGTGTATCAACATCAACTTTATGGAAGATTTTGCAGACTGATCTTAATTTGCGTGCTTACAAAATCCAACTCATTCAGGAATTAAAGCCGAACGACCACCTGGCACGGCGTGCATTTCGAGAATGGGCCCAGAACATGATTGCTGTTGATCCCGATTTTCACATGAAAATTTTTTTCAGTGATTAAGCCCATTTTTGGTTGAATGGCTACGTGAATAAACGAAACTGACGCATTTGGAGTAAAGGTAATCCTCGATATATAGCTGAGAAGCCTTTACATCCAGAAAAAGTGACTGTTTGGTGTGCTTTATGGGCTGGTGGAGTCATTGGTCCTTTCTTCTTCAAAAATGATGCCGGGCAGAATGTTACAGTCAATGGTGACCACTACAGAGCCATGATCAATGACTTTTTTGTTCCTGAATTGAATCGCCTTAATGTTGGAGAGCTGTGGTTTCAACAAGATGGTGCAACATGTCACACAGCGCCGCGTGCCACAATCCATTTACTGAAGGAAATGTTTGGTGAACGCATAATTTCACATTCTGGACCTATAAATTGGCCTCTAAAGTCGTGTGATCTAAGACTGCTGGACTATTTTCTGTGGGGGTTTGTGAAATCGCTAGTCTATGCCAATAAGCCACAGACAATTGACGACTTGGAAGGCAACATTCGCCGCGTTATTACCAATATACAGCCCCAAATGCTGCAAAAAGTGGTCACAAATTGGATGTCTCGATTGGACCACGTCCGAGCCAGCCGCGGTGGCCACATACCGGAAATTATTTTTAAATAAAAGTTTCAAATAATTATATTTAAAATAAAACCAATTCCACGTCAATTGTTCAATTATTCCGTGGTTTATTTCATTTTAAAGTTCTATACCTCTAAAAAAAAAAAAACACCCGTTATATAAATAAATTCATAACAATGAATAAATAATATTAATATTAAGACACATTTTATCAGTCAATATGACTAAAAATATATTAATTTATTTTGTTTTGATTTTTATTTGCAGAACACGAAGACAATGCAGTACCCAAAAAAACGCAGATAATATATAAAACCATTGCAATAAATTCAATGGTAATATTGGTTCGTTTAAATTGAAATGATTATTGCGTATAAGCGAAGCAAGTAAGACGCAACGAATTAATTCAATTAAACAAATATGAGGACGATTGTCAAACATCATCCCGATAATTGTGAGAGATATTAATATATATGTGACAAAAACTAAAACTGTCAATGGACTCATTCCCTGCAACAAAAAAAAAATAAATCTCATTAATATTTTCAAATAATAATAATAATATGAATAAGAATAATTAATAGAAAAGTAATAAACAATCTACGTATATACGAGGTCTGTTCAAAAAATAACCGAACTTTATGAATTACGCGCTAATGAGGATATTTAGCGACGTGCGGTTGGTGGCACACTGTTCTACGTCATTCCTTTTGTGAACGCATTTTCTTGGATTGTTGATATCTCATTTAATTTTTGTGGTGTTCTGTTTTTAATACGACGTGTTTAAGTGCTACTGACGATTTTTGTGTTGTGCGAAATTCGGGAGCAAAGGTGCAACGTGAAATTTCGCGTGAAGCAGGGGGAATCTTTCACAGAAACATTTCAACTTTTGAAACAAGCTTAAGGAGATGATTCTCTGAGTTGTACGTATTGTTGTAAATAGTTTTCTCAATTTGAAAGTGGTCGCCAGTCAATTGAAGATGACCCTCGACCTGGAACGCCTTTGACTTCAACTGATGGCACCCTCGTAAGGAAAATCCATAATCTGGTGCGTGTAAATCGCCGATTGACTGTCAGAGAAGTTTCAGAAGAGGTTGGCATCTCAATTGGATCGTACCATGAAATTTTGAACTTGCATCGAGTTGCAGCAAAGTTTGTTCCCCGTTTGATGACCGAACAGCAAAAAGAACATCATGTGGACGTTTGTCGGACTTCTTGAACAACCCAATGATGATACAACATTCAGATAAAGGATCATAACAGGAGACGAAAACTGGGTTTACGGCTACGGCATTGAGACAAAAGTGCAGTGTTCACAACGGGTTGACAAAAATTTCACATTACAAAAATTATCACTAGCACTTAAACACGTCGTACTAAAAACACAACACCACGAAAAGTAAATGAGATATCAACAATCCAAAAACATATGTTTAATAAAGAAAGACGTAGAGTAGTGTGCTGCCAACCACACGTCGCTAAGTATCCCTGTTTGCGCGTAATTCAAAAAGTTCGGTTATTTTTTGAACAGACGTTGTAATATTAATTTTTCAAATTCATTTTTTGATAATTAATTAATATAATTCAAATAAAAATTTATATATATTTTGTAGCAAACATTTCATGTACTGTAATATAAATTACTAACCTACTGACCTAACCTAAAATATTTACACTTTTTCTCTTTATCAAAATTCTTTAAAATGAATTAAGTATTTTCCTTTTATTCCATAATTAATTACAATAAATGGAAAAATAAAATTTGAAAAAGTGATATTTACAATTTTTGAAAGTTGTTTACAATGTATAAATATAATTGGTTAGAAAAATTAAAGGTTATAAATGTTTTAACGAAAAAGATTTGTTTTTTAACCTTAATGTGTGTACGTTGCTAAATATTCAATTTAAAGATAATAAGCGATCCTATGATCGAATAAGATGAGGATGATGTGTATGACATGTAAATGAGAAGTTGTCTTGTACAGATTAAGAAAGTAGGGTTAATTTGAACCCCAACCATCCAAAGCATGTGCACAGAATGAGGGAGGATAGGATACCTAAGCAGACACTGAGCTATAAGCGGAGGGCAGGGGAGAACGAGGACGCCCGAGAAAGAGATGGGCAGATTTGAAAGGTTTGGAACAGGCAGAGATGCCTAATCCTTGATCCTTGAAAGGCAGAAGGAGTATGAGGAAAAGGAGGAGGAGGAGGAGAAGGATCAGCAGGAGAAGGAGAAGGAGAAGGAGGAGGAGGAGAAGGAAAAGGAAAAGGAAAAGGAGAAGGAGAAGAAGAAGAAGGCCATCGAAGTACACCAGTAACCACTGTCTAGTATTCAAATCCATTCTAAAGTAACGAACTCTACCAGGAACCTTCGTCTCCAAAATTCAGTTAAACATGTTAAACATCTGAGTTGTGGTGATGGTTTTACCACTAGACCCACCCGGTGGGTTAAAAAAGAATTATCATAATTATTTTTTATTTACCCGTCGTGTTCGTCTACAGTCCAGCCTCTCTCAGTTTGCTCCTAATGTAAACAAATAATGACGTCACTGAGCATGCGCATTATATCAAAATGTGTATATGCTGATTAAAAAGTAACAACAAAATACTTTCAAAAGTATTTAAAAACAAAATACTTTTAAAAGTATTTTTATAAATGAAATAGTTAGGCCTACATCATATCATGACTGAGGTTTTTAGTACTTTAAGTACTTATAATTTAAAAAATAGTTAACTTAATATATCTAACTATACCAATCATATAAAAGAAGAAAAACATAAATTTGGTAAAATAGATGAACATTTCAATATAATAGAACAATGTAATATAGAGAATAAAAATAAAATTGAAAAATATGAGATGTTCCATATTTATAAATATTTAAAAGAGCAAAAGCAGGACATTTTGAATGAACAGATAAAATTTAGGAATGATGAAGTGATATTGACTGCTGCTGCTATCTACAGTAAATATGAGAAGGGATAAATTAAAATAAATTAATTTTAAATCAGTTTTATACAAGTGACTGAAGATGTATCATCTTCTGTAAATTTTAAATAAATGAAAAAAATTTTTAGTTTCAATTTTTCATTTACTCTGATGATGGTGGATCCACCGAAACACGTGTAAGTAGGAATAAAATAAAGGTGACGCAGTTTAAATAGAAGGTTAGTGAAATTATTATATTAATTCATTATATGAAATAGAAACTTAATAGGAAGACTCTAGCGTGCACCCTGTAGTAGGTGGCTTTTGTTTGTTGACAGAAGGAGGAGGAGGAGCAAACTAAGAACGGCTCAACTGTAGAGGTAAAGTTGTCACCGCGAATCAGCTAATTTTCGGAGACGAAGGTTCCTGGTTCAAATCCTAGTAAATATAGTTACTTTTATATGGATTTGAATACTAGACAGTGGTTGTGGGTGTACTTTGATGGTTGGGATTTAATTAGCCATACTCTCTCACTCTGTACAAGACTACACCTCATTCTCATCTCATTGGGTTATGGGGTTGCTTATTGTTCTTACATTTTAGGCTGTAATGTCATTTAATAAAAAAAATTATATTTGTAAAAATTAACAGTAATTAATCCCTTTGATGATAAAATTATAATTTATTTACTATTTTTGGCTCAATTAAATATTTTATACTAAAAATTTTAGTTAATTTACAGAGCATGTCACAAAAGTTCCAATATGTTTTTTTTTACTTACTCTTGCCTTTCTAAATATATACATAAAGGAGAGTTTTATTTTCATGTCGATTTTTATAAAAAACATTTATAATTATTATTAAAGTTCTAGTTTAAATTAATTTATCTTGATGTTGTTTCACATAATCAGCAAGTCTCTTTAGTATTGATTTTCTTGTGGCATAAGCAGAATTAATAAATTAATTAAACATAATTTTAAAAATTGTTTTAAAAAATAATATGTAAGAATTATCTTAGTTTTAATAAAGTATTTCGTATTATATTATGGTTACCAATTTTCCAATCAATCTACAAAAATAAAATTAGAAGAACTTCAATAATAAAATTAAATCGAGCTAAAAAAATAAATAATTGCTTTTATGAGACGACACGGCTCATGGCTGGTGGCAATTTTTGAAAGGCTTACCTTTGACTAATATCAAAAACCATTAATTTCCGTATCTACTCTCTGACAGCATGGGCGGATTTAGGTCTTGATACCTGGGGGTCTGCCCATAACAGGCAGGTGGAGTGTCAAATTATTTACACTCAATCTGTTAGTTGCAGGGCTAAAATAAATAGTTCTGTTTCTTGTCACATGGTCAGCCAATTAAATGACTGAATCATTTAAGAACAGAAGAAGTAGAGGTGTACTGTGACACTAATCAGAGTTATCTCGTCTGAAAGTAATGGATTTCATTATACAGCCAGACCCTGTGATGAATGAAGTGAAGGTGTCATTTGTAGAGTGGAAAATATGTGCTTTTCAGAGGGCCCGGCATGCTGATAAGTGTACTTTTCCACTCAGTGAGTTGTGGCAATAGTAAACCACCTGACTCCTCGTTTTTACTTAGTAAAACCTCTACAGGTTCAAACCAGCCTTTCGGCTAATCACCTAAACAACAACAATCTGAGGGTGTGAGCTCACCGGAAGTATAGTCACTTTAGTCATGAGTTTGCCCTTGTTTGTAAAGGGGTAAAAGGGGAAAAGCTTCAGTGCGCATGCGCGACTGCTTTAATTTCAGTACGACAAACATAAAAACTTGTACTATACCCGGAGCATATACAGTATATCATTTTGAAGAAACCTTTTGTAGGTTAACTGTATGAATAAAACTGTTTATTACCGTAAAAACAAATGTCCGTTTATCGAAAACGTGGCCGAATTATTCACAGTGCTGAACGCAATGTAATAAAATGTTGTGAAGTTGAAGCTAAATAAAAATGTCTATCCGTTCCTCTTAACAAAAGCCGTGAGCGTGCGGCTAACTACTGTTATGTTTCTCTTTCCACAATTCTAAAAATAAAGAAGGAAATTAAAGACGTGAAGAAGCTATTCTTTAACACTTTTGCTGACAACTGGTAAAAAAAAGAAAACGGTTAGGTAGATAATAGAGAGACTGATAATGAAAACGCCGGTGACAGCAACTGTATGAAGGCGATTCATTCGTAATTATAGAAAATCAAACATTTCTAGTCATTTAATTAAGCTATAGGCAATATTACAGGTGACATTTATTTCTTATAAGATTTATGAAGAAAACATTTTCCCGGAATAAACCACAGCTTACAAAATGTATCTAAAAATTTCACGGTAATGAAATGTACTAGTAGTGTCTCATTGTTGAGGTTGGCAGCACTGTAAATATATCATTTCCCTTCCTCACAGCCCATACATACGCAAAAGGCAAACTTGTGACTTCAGTATCTATAAATACTAAATTTATTATCATTCCAAAAATCTCGGGGTGCGGTGCACCCCCTAGCACCCTTGTAAATCCGCCCATGTCTGACAGGAATCAAATGACTTACTTTTGTTTCCAAATTATGCCTTTAATATTTCCAGGTTTTGGCCATTTAGATCTTTCTTTTTTTTGATTAACATCCGACTCTTCTGCAATTACTGCTTATGCAGACGGTGCAGGATGAAATGATTTTTTTGTAACTTATGAAAATATGCCATGCCTGAATGGGATTCAAACCCAAGACCGAATGATGAGAGGCGAGCACGTTACCAACTACACCAATGCGGCCGGCTAGCCATTTAGATCAAAACCAGAACTTTGACTCGAGTGATTTCTGTATCTACTCTTTAAGAGGAATCTAATGACTCTTTATTTGTTTCCAAATTTTTACTTCGATACTGGTTTTGGGACAATTTAGTCTAATCCGGAACTCTGAATTCAATGATTTTTGTATCTACTCTTTAAGAGAAATTGAATGACAATATTTTTGTTTCTAAATTCCAACTTTGATTTCTTGACTTTCGGATTTGGGGCACTTTCAGTCAAAACCCGGAACTTTAAACGCAATCCAAGCCCACTAACTTTTTTTGTAGATAACGAATTCAAAACCTGTTTGTTGGTATCTCTCATAATTTCTAACATCAGAATGTAACGGACGGGCGGAGATAAAAAAAAAGATAGATAACAATTTAAAATTAAAAAATTGCCACCAATCGCTAATTTATAAAAGAAATAAATAATAAAAATTATATTTATTATTATCTATTAAGATAGATAATATAAATACATTTTTATTATAATTATATAATTTTAAAATTTATTTTAAAAATTTAATAAATTGTGTTATCTATAAAAATATGTGTGATAGAAAATACTATGTTAACTTTAAACTATAGGTATGTTAATAAAATAGTGATGTATTTTTAAATAGGTAAATAATAATTATATTTATATTTTTTTCATAAATAGACTGAATAAGTATTATAAAGAGCGAACTTAAGTATACACTTAAGTATACTTAATTTTTTTATTCATATTATTTCAATTGTACCAACTTCTAAGATGAGCTTAGCCTGTATGCAGGAAGAGATGTATGCTATTTATGTAACTTATATACCGGGTGTCCATTAACCCTTTATAGGTCTTTGGTAAGTATACTTACCACTGGCAATAAGGTCGATTTTATTTAAGAATAAGCTATGAAGTTGAACCTTATTGGCATTTTATGGTTTTACAGATGTTTTCTGGTACGTAGGCTATCCACATTTTGAGCGTGCAGCAATCATTTTCTTCGTGAGTTGCACGAATATGGTAAGGGTTCATACCAGCGTATGCTACCGCGTTGTTTTGTTTTTACTTTTGTATTGTGCTTAGAAAATTTGTGTTCTTTACGCAAAAGCAAGCATTCATGCTAATATTAAAGTTAAGATAAGCTATTTTACACATTTTTTGTTAAATAGAACTACAAGTTGTTTTAATAAGCATTCTTACCATTAAACATTGTGTGATTCCCATTTCAATAAACGTTCCTTGGTAAGTATACTTACCAGGGCTTAACATCAACAAAAAATAAATTTCTTACTGTTCTGGCACTATAAATACATTACTCAAGTCCCCATAAAGCAAAATTTAACATTTTACAACATTTATATTTTTTCCCTGTAGTACTGCCCTATAAAGGGTTAAGTCTGGAAACGGCTGAATTACAGAAAACTGAGCGTGACTATGTGACCAGAGTGACTTTAATTGCTTGTTGCACCAAAAAAACTATTCCTGTTGATATTTGAAATTTTTGTCCGCCATCTTGGATCCGCCATATTGGATTTAACTTTCTTAATTTAAATAGGATGATGGTCATTTTATGATACATGATTTCGATTTAAAATTTCAAAATAAATTCAATGGCGGAAACCGGAAATCGATTCTGCATTAGCAGTAATTGCCGAACAGTCGGACGTTAAACCAAAAAAAAACTTTCAAGTATTATTTTTTTCATTTGTTTTTTAATAACATTAATAAACATAAATTAAGTAATACAAGGGCAGTCCAGAAAGTCTATCACGTTTTGATATAAAAAAAACTAAGTACAAGAAAAAAATTTGATTATATACATTTGAAAGTGCAACTAAAATGCTATTTTTGTACATAATCACCAAACAAATTAAGACACTTATCATAGCAGTGAACTAATTTTGAAATGCCGGCTTCATAAAAGTCTACAACCTGTGATTTTAACCAGTTAGTCACACCCTCCTGCAGCTCCGCGTCATCGCCAAAGCGCTGCGTCGCAAGCCATGTCTTCATTGTCGGGAACAAGTGATAATCGCTGGGCGCAAAGCCCAGACTGTATGGCGGATGTGGGAAAACCTCCCATTTTAAAGCATCCAGGACTTCTCGGGTTCGATTTGCCGTGTGTGGTCAGGCGTTGTCATGCAAAAAGAATTTTTCCAGTCAACTTTCCTCTGCGCTTGTTTTGGATCGCTCTTCTTAACTTTTCAAGTGTTTCACAATACCTCGCAGAAGTTATTGTTGTGCCACATTCCAAGAAATCGATAAGAAGAACTCCTTTCAAGTCCCAAAAAACAGTCGCCATACTTCACAACTGGCGGGATTTTGAATTGTGGCACACATTTTAAATTGTTGTTGAAAAACGAAAAGCAACACAGACCTCTCGCTAGCACGGCTGGATAGCCACTGAACGTAGAAACGCCGCGGCACCAAAATGGCCGCAATAGCTCCGCCCCTAGCGGCTACAATGCAAAACGTGACAGACTTTCTGGATTGCCTTCGTATAACGACTGGCCGTGGAATAACGTTTGAAGTATAAAATTTAATTTTCTGTATTAATTACTACTATAAAGTTCACTCTATATAATAAGGTTAATGATAAGACGTTTGTAGTTATTAAGTGTTTTTAAATGATTAAAAAAAAATTTCCATTGATTTTTAAATTAAATCAATCATGGAAATACAAATTAGTTTTAGTTAACTTTGTTGTATAAAATGTTATTAAATGTTATAAAATTATTATTAATTAATGTAATATAGGTACTAATTTTCGTAAATAATTATCTAAAAATATAACCGTTGTTTTTTATTGCACAATTTTTAATTGTTACGTTGATTTAAAATATTAGTTATATGTTGATAAAACGATAATCATCAATGGATTTGTAATTATTGTAAAGTTTGTCCAAAATAATAAAAATTACGATAAAAATTTTTAAGTGTTTAGCAATAAATAATAAATTAATTAAAATAATTGTTATATAAATAGCTAAAAATTAATATACTATAAATTCAGATTTTACGTACAAATTTGGGTTCGATCAATTTTAAAAAATATTTATGAAATAATTCACAAAACTCTTACAATATTATTTTTAAGTGTAACTAAAAATGTGGGATTCAGTATTTTTAATTCATTAGTAAATAAAAAAACAAATCATTTTATAGAAACAAATTATGAACGTTACTCCTGAACCAATATGGAAATTCTAAAAATCAGGTGTAAAACACTCACACGGCTTTCTCTTGCCAATTTCAATAAAGAAACATATAACCTATGTTTAATCTTAGTAAACAATGTAAAATGAAAAACAACCTAATTTTAATCACGAGTGAATGATGCAAAATAAAAATCAACCTCTGCTCGAATTAAAAATCCGAAAAATCACTAATTGGTGCTAAACTACAATCTCTTTAGAAGAAAATACTTGAAATAAAAGTTGTAATTTTTTTTATTTTCTATAACTTTATTTATATACACTTTTTTCGTAAAATGCTAAGGCCGCAAAATTAAAAAATCAAATTTTTTTTCTAAATTTTTTGAAAAATAATGAAAATCTCTAAGCATTGCACAAAAAAATGATATATAACAGAGTGATCAACCATAATAAAATAATGTTTAAAATTACATAATTTTTACTTTCTCTTGCCTATATGAATATGGAAGGAAGTATTGTTTTCATGTCAATTTTTCGAAATCGAGTTTTCACCAGATCTATACGTTTTCAGACCCCCTGAACCCAAAAAACATGTTTTTAGCGATTGGTCTGTATGTGTGTCTGTGTATACAAAATATCTCAAGAACGGAACATCGTACGAACTTGAAACTTGAAACTTAAGTTACATACCCTTACCGGACCCAACACGAACATTTTCATCAAAATCGGTCAACCAGAAGTAGTAGTTTATTAGTATAATTTTTCACTTTTTTGCAATTTTCTCAAAAACTGCTCCTACGATTTTTTTAAAATCACCTAGTTTACTAAATTTTTTATGCTCTACAAGATAGGGTAGGCACAATGTTTGCTAAAATTCTTGGTGAGGCTTTTTTTCACGTAAAAAAATTGTTTTTTTTTATGATTACGGCTTTAATATGCATTTTAGCGCAAAAATTTATATAACAAAAAATGTAGGGAATTTAAAATCCTACAACTTTTATTTCAAACATTTTTTACTTTCTCTTGCCTATATGAATATATAGGAAGGAAAGTATTGTTTTCATGTCGATTTTTCGAAATCGAGTTTTCACTGGATCTATACGTTTTCAGACCCCCTGAATCCAAAAAACATGTTTTTAGCGATTGGTCTGTGTGTGTGTCTGTGTGTGTGTGTGTGTGTGTGAACAGAATATCTCAAGAACGGAACATCGTACGAACTTGAAACTTGAAACTTAAGTTACATACCACTACCGGACGCGACACGAACATTTTCATCAAAATCGGTCAACCGGAAGTAGTAGTTTATTCGTATAATTTTTCAGTTTTTTGCGATTTTCTCAAAAACTGGTCCTACGATTTTTTTTAAAATCGCCTATTTTACTCAATTTTTTATTCTCTACAAGATAGGGTAGGCGCCATGTCTGCTGAAATTCTCGGTGAGGCTGTTTTCACGTAAAAACGTTGTTTTTTTAATATTACGGCTTTAATATAAATTTTAGCGCAAAAACTTATATAATAAAAGTTGTAGAGAATTTAAAAACCTACAACTTCTGTTTCAAACATTTTTTGTATAACGCTTAGTTTAGCGGTAATTTGCGATTTTCTGTTTTTTTTCTCACGAAAACGTGAGAAAAATCGATTTTTTTAACATTTCGGTCTTAGTATGCATTTTACGACAAAAGTGTATATAATAAAAGTTATAGAAAATTAAAAGATCTACAACTTTTGTTTAGAGAATTTTTCTCTACAGAGCCTAGTTTAGCGTGAAAGTGTGATTTTCCGTTTTTTTTAAGCCAAATTGAGTTCGATTTTCATTTTGCGTCTTCCACTCATGATTAAAATAAGGTTATGTTTTTGAGGTTAGTTGTTGTTTATTTTTAATATTTTATTAATAATGTTAGGTTTATTATTAATTATTTGCATTGGCAAGAGAAAGTTGTGTGAGTGTTTCACACCAGATTTTTTGTATAACGCTTAGTTTATTCTGACTTCTTTAAAGCAGTTTTCCGATCTTCTTCTTAAAGTTCCATCTCCTATCGGAGGTTGGATATCATAATGGCTATGGTCACTTTACTGGCTGCTGCTCTGAATAGTTGCAATGAACTACAGTTGAACCATTCTCTAAGATTCCTCAGCCAGGAGATGCGTCTTCTTCCTACGCCTCTTCTTCCTCGGATCCTTCCCTGCATAATAATTCTCAGCAACTCATATTTTTCTCCTCTGGTTATGTGACCCAAATATTCTAGTTTTCTTGTTTTTATACTCTTCATAACTTCCAACTCCTTATTTAAACGTCGGAGCACCTCAACATTGGTAACCTTTTGGACCCACTGAATTTTCAATATTCTCCTGTAACACCACATTTCGAACGCTTCTATCTTCTTTATGTGTTGTTTCTTCAATGTCCAAGCTTCCATCCCATATAGTACGATAGAAAATACATAACATCTTAGAGCCCTCAATCTGAGAGGTAACTGAAGGTCTTTGTTTGTTAGCATTGTCTTCAATTTTATGAATGCTTGCCTTGCAGTTTCAATTCGTACTTTAATTTCTCTACTTTGGTCATTCTTGCCATCAACCCAGGTTCCCAGATATTTGTATGTCTCTACTTTTTCTATTTGGGTTTGCTCTATTGTTAATGTTTCATTTCCATGTTCTGCTTTCGAGACAATCATAAATTTAGTCTTTCTCTCATTTATTCTAAGTACATATCCAATGCTTACTTAGTTAGACTTACTTTAGACTTAGTTAGACTTAGTTTTCCGATACCTTAGGTCTATTCTTTAGTGTCTTAAAAATATATTTTGTCAACTGGTTGTCATCCATTCTACATAGGTGTCTGTATAATTTTAATCGTCTTTTTCTAATTGCTTTAAATAGTCATTTATTTTCTTTTAAAATTACTTAAATAATTTAAATTTATAAATAATTAAATTAATTACACTTGCAAATAATTTTGAAAGAGTTTTTTTTTTTTAAATAAAAAGAAGTAGTTACAGGACATGGGTTTTGGAAGAAATGATGTTTAAGATTATATTAATTATTTTTCCAAAATGTTAAAAACGAAAATTTTTATAGGAATATAATACCTGCCCATAACAGACAGATGGAGTGCTAAATTATTTGCACTCAATCTGTTAGTTCTAGGGCTACAAAAATATAGTTCTGTTTCTTAACACATGGTCAACCAATTAAATGACTGAAGTATTTAAGAACCGAAGAGTTCAAAAGACAGGAGTCACAGTTATCTCTTCTGAGAGTAATGAATTTCATTATACAGCCAGAACCTATGGTGAAAGAAGTGAAGGTATCATTTGGAGGGTGGAAAGGTAGATGCTTTTCAGAGGGCCTGGTATGCTGATAAGCATACTTTTCCTTCAGTGAGAAAGTACTAAGTAAAACCTCTAGAGGTTTAAACCACCCTACAGCTGATGACCTAAAAAAAAAAAACTTACCCATGTTCATAATTAAATTAAAATACATGATAATTTGTAACAAAAAATTTAATTAATTAAAATATATTGTATTTTGAAGTTTGTATAATGGCAGATTATTTTATTTTTAACATTCCTATTAGTGTAATTATAATATTGTTATGTGATAGAAAATTATGTATATTTGAAAAAAGTATATAACAAAAGAAAAATTTTTAACTGATATTTTTGGTATTATTACTTTCTCTTGCCTATATGAATATATAGGAAGGAAAGTATTGTTTTCATGTCGATTTTTCGAAATCGAGTTTTCACCGGATCTATACGTTTTCAGACCCCCTGAACCCAAAAAACATGGTTTTAGCGATTGGTCTGTGTGTGTGTGTGTGTGTGTGTCTGTGTGTGAACAGAATATCTCAAGAACGGAACATCGTACGAACTTGAAACTTGAAACTTAAGTTACATACCACTACCGGACGCGACACGAACATTTTCATCAAAATCGGTCAATCGGAAGTAGTAGTTTATTCGTGTAATTTTTCACTTTTTTGCGATTTTCTCAAAAACTGGTCCTACGATTTTTTTAAAAATCGCCTCATTTACTCAATTTTTATTCTCTACAAGATAGGGGAGATGCCATGTTTGCTGAAATTCTGCGGGAGGCTGTTTTTACGTAAAAACATTTTCCTTTTAAGATTGCGGCTTTAATATGCATTTTAGCGCAAAACGTTATATAATAAAAGTTGTAGACAATGTAAAATTCTACAACTTTTATTTCAAACATTGTTTTGTATAACGCTTAGTTTAGCGATAATTAGCGATTTTCTGTTTTTTTCCCACGAAAACGTGTGAAAAATCGATTTTTTAAAGATTTCAGCCTTAGAATGCATTTTACGACAAAAGTGTATAAATAAAATTTATAGGAAATTAAGAGATCTACAACTTTTATTTTAATCATATTTTTGTACAGTGCCTAGTTTAGCGTGAAAGAGTGATTTTCCGTATTTTTAAGCCAAACTGAGTTCGATTTTCATTTTGCGTCTTTCACTCATGATTAAAATAAGGTTATGTTTTTGAGGTTAGTTTTTTGTTTATTTCTAATGTTTTATTACTAATGTTAGGTTTATTGTTAATTATTTGCATTGGCAAGAGAAAGTTGTGTGAGTGTTTCACACCAGATTTTTTTTATAGTATCATTCCGCAGGTTACCAAGCACGTAGAGAGGTTATTCAAGCTCTTTTTACCACCCACATTCTCAGCAGTTGTTCACTACAGATTTTTCTCCTTTGTTTTCTCCATTCGGCGTTTTGTTTTTCCTCGTAATTGAAACCTTCAAAGTCTGTAATTAGCTAATTGAATATGTGTTGGTTCATTAAATTTCTTGGTTTATTCCGGTTTTCTTAATATCCTTTCTGACTTCTTTAAATGATTTGTATGACACCTTAGGATTATTGTTTAATGTTTTAAAAATTTGTTTGACTACCGGTTGTCATCCATTCTAATATTAGGTGTCCATAAAATGTTTGTCTTCTTTTTCTAATTATTTTCATTAATCGTTAATTTTCCTTGTACAGTTCTTCTCGACCTCGTACCCTGTAATGTCTGTCTACTATCTTCGGACCCATTACATTTCAGAGGACCTTTCTCTCAAATTTCTGTGCTTCTCTTAGACCTTCCCAGTCATTCTAAGACACTCACTTGTATACAAAAACACAAGTTTTATTACAGTATTATAATATCTATTCTTGGCTTCTCTTGAAAGTGCTTTCTTCTTACAAAAGTGGTGAGTTCCTTGGAGTGCACCGGCCATCTTTCCTCATCCAATGTTATTCGTTTCCTTTTCATTGGTCTTTGGTTGCAGTGTATTATCTCTGCAAGGTACTTAAAGCTATCAATTTTCCAGTTTTTCCGTATTGTATCTTCAAGTCACACAGAGCTGTTTTGATGCTCGGCATGTATTTAGTTTTCTCAAAGGAACTCTGTAGTCTTACTTTTTCTGCTTGTTCTTTTTACCCGTTGGTTTGCTCTATAGCTTTTTCCACACATAAAGTAGCATGCAAATTAATCCGAACACAGATGTCAATTAACACGTTGCCTGCCACACTAAATTTTGTGACACAGCTGGGCCATGGTACTTTTTTTCACATTTTATTCATTTTTCTTCTTACTTTATTTAATAACTATATTTTTTTTGTAAAATAAAGTTGTGATAAACTTTTGGGTAACATGGCCTGTTGGAATGATTCTACATTTCAGAGCCATGTGATCCCTTTTTGTGTCACAATAAACAATGTAATAAACAACTTGGTTCAGTTACAAAGTTTTAGACTATTTCAATCAACCAAAATAAGCAAAAGAAATAATAACACTACAAATAATACCAACATTCTAGTATAGGACAACAAGGAAAACTACCTGTACACGCAATATCCTATTATTTGAAAAGTTTAAGTGTACAATGTCACTCTCAAGCCGTAGCTTTTCAAACCACATTATACGGCTCAAAAATAATTCATGTACTGTGACTCATTTTTGATGCACGTTGCCCATTTTCAAAGACAACTGTGACACATATTTGGGTCACATAGCAGTCAATGTGTTAATAAAAAGTAACTTCATTTACGAAAAAAATTATATATAGGCCTATGTACAATTTATGAATATTTAGGAACTAATATGTTTCCCTTTATATTTTATCACTTCACATATACGATCTGGTATAGATTCAATTAGTGTACTACAAAATTTTTAATTTGTTCTTCTCGAAACCATACCGAGATTATTGCTACACATTGAGGTTATTTTTGTAGTAAAATCCACTTTTGAGAGTCGGTTTTTCACAATTGCCCAAAGATTTTCAACTGGGCTTATATCTGGGGAATAACCTGGTCATGACATAACTTTAATGTTTTCATGTTCGAAATATATTTTCACTTTTTTGGCAATATGGCGTGGCGTTAAAATCTTGTTGGAACACTCCATTGCCTTGTGGGAATTTCTTATGAAGTTGTAGCACAACTATTGACTTAACCCTAGAAGCGGTAATAGGTTTAACTTAAAGTGTCAAGCATTTTTAATAAAAAAAACATGCTTACGAAAATAATTTTTTATTGTTTTTGTATTTCACATATCAGGTACGATACCAAATTAAACAGAAAAGATAGCTCTACCTGACTGTTATTTTTGTTTTCTGATAATATTATTTCCCAAATAACCAGGACTAATGAAATATTTATAATAACAAATTTGAGAAATATGTTTTGTGTTATTAGCTACTTGACAGATTTACCTAAACAAATGCGTAAAAATGGAAATATACATTTTTAAGTGCAATCTTTCTAGAATAATTACGTTTTTAAATTATCAGTTTATCTGTTTTCGTTATTATAATATGTGAAAAAATGGTAAGGTCTGTAGAGAAAAGATCTAGGTTATGTTTACGCAATGTCAACATTTACAGAGTACACATTTATTTTCGTAGGTTTTATTTACAACCTGAACACATACTAAAATAATACGATAGGGATAAAACAGTTTATCTGTTTTCGTTATTATAATATGTGAAAAAATGGTAAGGTCTGTAGAGAAAAGATCTAGGTTATGTTTACGCAATGTCAACATTTACAGAGTACACATTTATTTTCGTAGGTTTTATTTACAACCTGAACACATACTAAAATAATATCACAGATAATTCACGATATTTAATAAATTTACAGTAAAACGAATTAAAACAGACTAATAACATGAAACAACAACACATCTATCTTAACAAACAGATCGCCATTACAGTGAAACACGACATTACGAAACAACAACTTTCAAAGACTCGTACAAATGAACGAGAGAACGAAACTACCGGCAAACTGTGAAATTAAATAGATCAAATGAAATACTTTCATATGATTAGTTATATAACCTACGTTGGACAACCTGCTGGTTGAAAATAAGAGTGGGTGCATCTGTCGACCAAATCGACATCGACATGTATTCAACAGCACAACTGTCGATCGACAGTTACCGCTCCTAGGGTTAAGAATTTTGATATATCCATCGCTTTTAACATACCATCTACTGGAATTAATGAACAAGGGTCTTCAAATCTAAAACAACCCCAAAACACTTCTTCTAGGAATGTTTAACTGATTGTTGGATATGAGCTGTGTTTGGATTAATTTGCACACTACTGTATATGGAAGCTTACATTTTTTTTTTTGTAATCCCTAATTTGTGTACGTTGCAATCTGTTCAATTCAGAACAATAAGCAACCTCATTACCCAATGAGATGAGGATGATGTGTATGACGTGTAAATGAGGTGTAGTCTTGTACAGACTCAGGTCGACCATTCCTGAGAGAGTATGGTTAATTGAACCCCAACCATCAAAGTACACCGGTAACCACTGTCTAGCATTTAAATCCGTATAAAAGTAACTACCTTTACTAGGATTTGAAACAGGAACCTTAAAGTCGTCACCAAAATCAGCTGTTTAACAGTTGATTTTCGGAGACGACTTTACCTCTAGACCAACCCGGTGGCTTCAAAATTAATTATTTAGAAGCTTAAATGTTAACAATTTATTAATTTATTCTCTACTTCAATAAAACTTTTTAATTTCTTTATTAAAATAATATCAAATAAGTCAGTTACATAATTTCTTTGATATACTTTAATAATTGCCACAATTATTAATGAAATCGATATAAATTTCAAAGCATGCTTAAATATTTCAATAATACGAGGCGTGTTCAGAAAGTAAGTACCGTTTTTAAAAAAAACAAGTAAAACAATTTTTTTTCAACAC
This sequence comes from Catonia carolina, assembly GCA_035578175.1. Taxonomy (NCBI): domain Eukaryota; kingdom Metazoa; phylum Arthropoda; class Insecta; order Hemiptera; family Achilidae; genus Catonia; species Catonia carolina. The sequence continues at coordinate 3,195,963 of JAQMRL010000021.1, read as the reverse complement.
AATTTTATTTCTACATGAAAGCCCAAACCTTAAACTATTTTTCGACATAGTTTCCACCGATGTTCAAACACTTGTCGTAGCGCGTGATCAATTTGTCTATACCCTCTTCGTAGAAGGTTCCCGCCAACGAATGTAACCACGACTCCACGGCAGTTTTCACTTCATCGTCGGTTTCAAAGCGTTGGCCGCCTAGCTCGCGCTTTATGTGCAGGAACAAGTGGTAGTCAGACGGTGCCAAGTCCGGGCTGTAGGGCGGGTGATCGAACTGCTCCCAACGAAGTTGTCGAACCAATGTTTGAGTGTCGCCAGCGGTATGGGGCCGAGCTTTGTCATGGAGCAACACAATCCGTTACTGAGCATTCCTCTCCGTTTGTTTTGAATTGCCCGCCTTAGTTTTCTTAAGGTTTCACAATACCTTGCCGCATTAATGGTTTCACCTCTTGGGAGAAAATCAATCAGCAAAACACCTTTCCGATCCCAAAAAACAGTGCACATGATTTTTTTGTGCAGACATTGTCGTCTTAAATTTTTGTTTCTTCGGGGATTGCGTGTGTCGCCACTCCATTGACTGCTGTTTAGATTCCGGTGTGACATGACGGACCCAATTTTCATCACCTGTCACAATTTTGTTTAAAAAATCCTCACCATCATCACTGTACCGTGTGAGAAAAGTCAAAACACTTCCGAGTCTCTTGGTTTTGTGCACGTCAGTGGCGGGAACCTTCTACGAAGAGGGTATAGACAAATTGATCACCCGCTACGACAAGTGTTTGAAAATCGGTGGAAACTATGTCAAAAAATAGTTTAAGGTTTGGGCTTTCATGTAGAAATAAAATTGTGTTGAAAAAAAAATAGTTTTACTTGTTTTTTTTAAAAACGGTACTTACTTTCTGAACACGCCTCGTAATACAATTTCTCAAATATAATCTTGCTCATAAATAATTATGAAATTTACCAATTGTATTTTTAAATATTTAAAAGATTTTGTAAACGCAACAATAATGTTAAAATATAGAAATAGTACGACAAATAATTTTATTTCTATCGAGGTAAAGTTTTAGTTGTTATTATTGTACCAAATAAAAAATCTTACTAATTGTTACTAAAACAATCATTCAAACTTTTATTAAAATCAATTGTAATGTATTTTGTATATAACAAAAAAATAGATCGATATTTTTAAAACTTAATGGAGATAGTTTTACATGATTTAATAAGGTTTATCAATCTCAAACTACTCATAAATATCCAATTTTTACTTTCTCTTGCCTATATGAATATATAAGAAGGAAAGTATTGTTTTCATGTCGATTTTTCGAAATCGAGTTTTCACCGGATCTATATATTTTCAGACCCCCTGAACCCAAAAAACATGTTTCTAGCGATTGGTCTGTGTGTGTGCGTGTGCGTGTGTGTGTGTATGTGTGTGTGTGTGTGTGTGTGCGCGCGCGTGTGTGTGTGTGTGCGTGTGTGTGTGCGTGTGCGTGTGCGTGTGTGTGTGTGTGTGTGTGTGTGTGTGTGTGTGTGTGTGTGTGTGTGTGTGTGTGCGTGTGAACAGAATATCTCATGAACGGAACATCGTACGAACTTGAAACTTGAAACTTAAGTTACATACCATTATCGGACCCGACACAAATATTTTCATCAAAATCGGTCAACCGGAAGTAGTAGTTTATTCATGTAATTTTTCACTTTTTTGCAATTTTCTCAAAAACTGGTCCTACGATTTTTTTTTAAATCGCCTGGTTTACTCATTTTCTTATGCTCTACAAGATAGGGTAGGCGCCATCTTGGCTGAAATTCTTGGTAAGGGTGTTTTCACGTAAAAACTTTGTTTTTTTAAGATTACGGCTTTAATATGAATTTCAGCGCAAAAATGTATATAATAAAAGTTGTAGAGAATTAAAAACCTACAACTTTTATTTCAAACATTTTTTTGTATAACGCTTAGTTTAGCGGTAATAGCAATTTTCTGTTTTTTTCTCACGAAAACGTGTGAAAAATCGATTTTTTTCAGATTTTGGCCTTAGTATGCACTTAACGACAAAAGTGTATATAATTAAATTTATAGAAAATTAAAAGATCTACAACAGTAATTTTAAGCATTTTTCTCTACAGAGTCTAGTTGAGCGTGAAAGAGTGATTTTCCGTATTTTTAAGCTAAACTGAGGTCGATTTTCATTTTGCGTCTTTCACTCATGATTAAAATAAGGTTATGTTTTTTGAGGTTAGTTTTTTGTTTATTTCTAATGTTTTATTACTAGTCTAATGTTAGGTTATATTGGTCATTATTTGCGTTGGCAAGAGAAAGTTGTGTGAGTGTTTCACACCAGATTTTTTTTAATTTGCTTTGTGTAATATTAGCACCAAGAGATACTGAAAACTTTGTAGCATTTATTTGACCTATGATTATTTTTTTTGTGATCAGTCTCTCGAATAGTTTGATGCAGTTCTCCAAGCTGTTTTATCTTGCACAAGTAATTCATATCAACATACCTGTAACACCCTGAATCCTGAATCCTGGTTGAGAGGGCTAAGAAGCCCTATGATGGCGACATCGTGTTAAGGAACACCTGGTCGCTCGGGGAACAATATAACAGAATAATTGCAACCTCAAGAAATTTAGGGGGAATTTTATAGTTTAAATAGGAAATAGGATTCTGGTTCGTGGGACATTGGAACTGGGACTTGAAAGGAGGTAATTTATTTTTAGAAGTTATTTGTGGAAAATTTAAATTAAGGGACAAGTGGGTTTAAGAGCGGCTCTTTTATTTTATTTTTCAGTGGCCTTTTTTCAGTTTTGTGGGAGGCCTATTATCTTGGTGAGGGGAAGGCATGCATTTTACTGAACGTGGACTAAAGGTATAATTTAAGGTAGGGGTTAGTTTATGATTTCAGGGGAGACGGAAAGGGTAGAGTTTGGCATAATCACCGGCCTTTTTATCTTCTGAGTGTTTATTAATTTAAAATGGCGGCTCTTTTCACCGTAGTGGAGTGATTATGCATAGGAACATGGGGACAACTACCAACTGGGGGGAGTGAGTCATACAAGTAGGAGGGGCATGGGCAAATAAGAGGAATACAGGGCAGAATAAAAATGTGGCAACTCTAAATTTTGTTAAGTGCGTCATACTAAAATTTAGATAAAGTCGTGGAATGGTAATGGGATAGAGACTTCAGGTGGGAACACTTCAGATATGTAACACCCTATATCTTTTGTAATTTGCTTTAAATATTTTAACCACCTTTGGGCTACCCCAGTCAGTCAGCTGGTTGAAAGTTGATATTATTTGTTAAGTAACACCGGTTGGGCAAGCAACTTTGTATGGTGACCAGCTAACAACCATCTGTAAACAAACTCTATTGGGGGAGTCGTTGTTCAAACTCATGTCTAATCCACGTCAAATAACACAGCAAAGCAGCGCGATCAAATTGGGTAGTTGTTAATAATGTACAGTTCCCGATAATAATAAAAAAAATCTGGTGTGAAACACTCACACAACTTTCTCTTGCCAATGCAAATAATTTACAATATAATTTAACATTAGTAATAAAATATTAGAAATAAACAAAAAACTAACCTCAATAAACATAACCTTATTTTAATCATGAGTGAAACACTCAAAATGAAAATCAACCTCAGTCTGGCTTAAAAATACGGAAAATCACTATTTCACGCTAAACTAGGCTCTGTAGAGAAACATACGTTAAATAAAAGTTGTAGATCTTTAAATTTTCTATAAATTTGGTTATATACACTTTTGTCGTAAAATGCATACTAAGGCCAAAATCTTAAAAAAATCGATTTTTCACACGTTTTCGTGAGAAAAAATCAGAAAATCGCTAATTACTGCTAAACTAAGCGTCATACAAAAAAATGTTTGAAACAGAAGTTGTAGGTTTTTAAATTCTCTACAACTTTTATTATATAAGTTTTTGCGCTAAAATTTATATTAAAGCCGTAATCTTAAAAGAACAACGTTTTTACGTGAAAACAGCCTCACCGAGAATTTCAGCAAACATGGCGCCTACCCTGTCTTGTAGAGAATAAAAAATTGAGTAAAATAGGCGATTTTAAAAAAATCGTAGGACCAGTTTTTGAGAAAATCGCAAAAAACTGAAAAATTATACGAATAAACTACTACTTCCGGTTGACCGATTTTGATGAAAATGTTCGTGTCGCGTCCGGTAGTGGTATGTAACTTAAGTTTCAAGTTTCAAGTTCGTACGATGTTCCGTTCTTGAGATATTCTGTTCACACACAGACACACAGACACACACACACACAGACCAATCGCTAAAAACATGTTTTTTGGGTTCAGGGGGTCTGAAAACGTATAGATCCGGTGAAAACTCGATTTCGAAAAATCGACATGAAAACAATACTTTCCTTCCTATATATTCATATAGGCAAGAGAAAGTAAAAAGAAAAAAAATTATTCTAACCTTTTCTTCCCCTACAATTCATTCCCTTAATATTGCCCTTCATTATTGATAGAGCAATACCTGCGTGTCTTACAATATACCTCACTAATCTATCCCTTCTTTTGGTAACATGTTTCCATATACTTCTACTTTCAACCACTCCTCTAAGAATCTCTAAAATACTTATTTTGTCCACGCACCTAATCTTTAATATTTTCCTGTAACACCGCATTTCTAGAGGTTTCCAACAGCTCCTATTACCCAAGTTTTGCTCCCATATAGTGCTACACTTCAAACATATTGTTTTAAAAATTTTTTCCTAATCTGTAAATCAATTTGTAGTCGGTAAGCTTTTTTCCATTTCAAAGACCCTTCTAGATTGATAGATTGAACAATCTTGCTTTTGATATCATTTGTGCTTCTATCATCCTTTGTTATTTTACTCCCTAGATAGCGGAATTCCTCAACTTCCTATTTGTTTTTGTTGCCTACTTTTAAATTCACCATCTTCTCTAAACCACTCTCGCTACTGCAAACACTTTCGTTTTGTTCAAAAATAAATCTTTATAATGCATCCTGCAGTTTGAAATTAATTTATTTTATATAATGAATTTATATAATAAATGACTACATTATATCTAACTATACCAATCATATAAAAGAGGAAAAACATAAATTTGGTAAAATAGATGAATATTTTAATATTTTTTTTCTTTTAATTCCTAATTTGTGTACGTTGCAATTTGTTCAATTGAGAACAATAAGCAACCCCATGACCCAATGAGATGAGGATGATGTGTATGATGTGTAAATGAGGTGTAGTCTTGTACAGACTCAGGACGACCATTCCTGAGAGAGTATGGTTAATTGAACCCCAACCATCAAAGTACACCGGTAACCACTGTCTAGCATTCAAATCTGAATAAAAGTAACTACCTTTACTAGGATTTGAACCAGGAACCTTCATCTCCGAAAATTAGCTGTTAAACAGCTGATTTTGGCGACTACTTTACCTCTAGACCTATTCGGTGGGTTATATTTTAATATAATAGAACAATTTAATATAGAAAATAAAAATAAAATTGAAAAATATGAGAATTTCCATATTTATAAATATTAAAAAGAGCAAAAGCAGGACATTTTGAATGAACAGGTCAAATTTAGGAATGATGAAGTGATATTGACTGCTGCTGCTATCTACAGTAAATATGAGAAAGGATAAATTAGAGGAAATTAATTTTTAATCAGTTTTATACAAATGACTGTAGATGTATCATCTTCTATAGATTTTAAATAAGTAAATTTTTTTTTAGTTTCAATTATGATATTTACTCTGATGATGGTGGATCCACCGAAACACGTGTAAGTAAAGATAAAAGTTGATGCAGTTTTAAAAGAAGGTTAGTGAAATTTTTTATATTAGTGAAATTTTTTATATCAATTCATTATATAAAATTAATTAAATTTTGTTTTTTTCGTCTTAATTTTCATGAAATAATCCTTTCTCATGATCTCATCCATTCCATTTAAGACATCCTCTAGTTCTTTCTTTGTCTCCGCTAGTACTATGATATCATCGGCAAATTTAAACATTTTTTATTGTTTCTTCTTGAATTTTTGTTCCTGCATCAAATTTTTCCTTCACTTTATTTATAGCCTCTTCTATAATATACTTACTACAAGTTAAAAAGTAGTAGTGACAATGAACATTCGACATATTACAACTTTTTTTTTTGTAATCCCTAGTTTGTGTACATTGCAATCTGTTCAATTTAGAACAATAAGCAACCCCATGACCCAATGAGATGAGGATGATGTGTATTACGTGTCAATGAGGTGTAGTCTTGTACAGACTCAGGCCGACCATTCCTGAGAGAGTATGGTTAATTGAACCCCCTACATCAAAGTACACCAGCAATCACTGTCTAGCATTCAAATCGGTATAAAAGTAACTACCTTTACTAGGATTTGAACCAGGAACATTCTTCTCCAAAAATCAGCTGTTATAGTGAGTTCACTGTAAGAACCAACTGTTAAATCAACAAACTGCATCCGTGGTAGTACGTGTAAATACACCACACAAAAATATCACTTAATTTTGTTTAGAATTCAGTTGAATACTACTCCGTATTGTTTATAGGCTTATTCGATGTTTATATTACAAATTCTTCATGTGTGTTATTTTTAATTTTATGATCCTAAATGAGTTTTCAATTTAGTTGGCTTTGTTACTTTAAACTGTTCGGTTCGGTTTAATTGTGCATCTAGTTCGAATGGTGCTTTTAGTTTCATGTACGGTTTAATTTTATTGTAGTTATTACTTTATTCGACTGTATGAACAAAAGCAAGTTTATTTTTATTTTTGCTGAAAAAGTTTATATTAATTAATAGTAATGGCTAACGCACCTGAGTCCTCTATTTACAAACACCAAAAAGGTAAACTTTTGAGAATAAAGTGAGTTTTAAAATTAGTAAACAATAATAATTTTATTTATAAAGTAAGCATTTAAAATTATAACAAATATTTAAGTATTTAATTTTATTAAGGTAAAGAATTAACTACTCATAAGAATATTAAGCACGAGTCGTTTTGCATACGCCTACTATGAAAATCACATAATATTATTGGTGCGTACGGTTCTGGAGCTGTGACGTCATTCACTGTTTGTTTACTTCGCAGTTGGTTCTTAAAATGAATTTGGTATAAACAGCTGATTTTGGCGACGACTTTACCTCTAGACCAACCCGGTGGGTTATTACAAAAATTAAATAATTAATATTCATAGTAACCTAACCTAACTTACTGACATCCTAACCTAATTATGAACACAAATATCAGTTATGATTTTTAATTTTTATTAATTACAAGAATATTGAAAATAATTTTCTACCATTGATATAATATGAGTAATTAGATTTTTATTAAATCATGTTTAACCATGCATTATGTGTTGCTATATTATTTTAAATACTTCCTTGTTCATTTTAAAATAAAAATTTGGTTGAAATTTTTTTTAAGTATCCTACTATTAATATTTATAATTAGAATTACACTTTGTACATTACCAAAGAGTTGTAAAACTACCGGGTGATTTTTTAGTCCTGTTACCCAATTGTTAATGTCTGGTAATTTTTTTCTAAGAAAGGGATATTTTGTTTTGTGACACAAAGTTGGTAGCCCTACTCAACCGGTATAGATACGACAGTTTGAGTTGATTCTCCTTTAGTTGCGTAAAATTTTGTGCTGTTTCCAGTTGTGATACGAACAGAATGTCTTTTACCCTAGAACAACGGGTTTTCATTCTTGAACAATATTTTGCTACAAAATCGTATGCGAGTGTAAAAGAATCATTTCAAATTAAATTTTTTGGTGTTCCTCCACTCTATTCTAGTCAATTTCTAGGCTAACTAACTGATTTTTAGATGCAGGTATTGTTTGCAGCAGAAAACGTAGTGGTCGACCAACTCTCTTGACAGATGACGTTAAGAGAATGTGAAAACAAGATTGCTCAATTCTCCATGGAAAAGTTTACAAAAACTTTCCTCACATGTTGATTTGTCATGTTCGAGTGCTCAGAAAGCTGCTGAAAAATTGAAATTGTATCCGTATCACACACGATTAGTTCTAGAGCTTCAGCCTCCAGATTTAAACAAGAGATTGTTTTAGGATAAAAGACATTCTGTTCGTAGCACGACCGGAAATGGCACAAAATTTTACATTGCTTAAGGAGAATCAACTCACACTGCCATATCCATACTGGTTGAGTAGGGCTACCAACTTAGTGTCACAAAACAAAATTTATTTTTTTTAGAAAAATATTACCAGACATTAACAATTGGGTAACAGGACTAAAAAATTACTCTGTATTATGTTTATTTAAAATAATGTCTTAGTTTCTCTAAATAATTACAATATTTCAAGATTTTTTTACGTTTTTATTTACTACGAAGAAATATTTCATTTGAATCAATTACCAAAAATATGGTGTGAAACATTCACGCAACTTTCTTTTCCCAATATAAATAATGATAAATATAACCTATTTTTAATCATGAAAATCAACCTCTATGGGATTTTAAAATACCGAACATGAGTAATTCACACTAAACTAAACTCTTTAAAAAAACTTCTGGAAATAAAAGTCGTAGATTTTAATTTCTGTAACCTAAATTCCATATAATTTTGTTCTAAAATGTATACTAAGGCCACAATCTTAAAAACAACCCCAATTTTTATCATTTTTTTTTATAATCCCTAATTTGTGTACGTTGCAATCTGTTCAATTGAGAACAATAAGCAACCCCATGACCCAATGAGATGAGGATGATGTGTATGACGTGTAAATGAGGTGTAGTCTTGTACAGACTCAGGTCGACCATTCCTGAAAGAGTATGGTTAATTGAACCCCAATCATCAAAGTACACCGGTAACCATGTCTAGCATTCAAATCCATATAAAAAAAACTACCTTTACTAGGATTTGAACCAGAAACCTTCGTCTCCAAAAATCAGCTGTTAAACAGCTGATTTTGGCGACAACTTTACTTCTAGACCAACCCGATGGTTATCATTTTAATGAGCGAAATCTAAAAAATCATTAATTGACGCTAAACTGTAGATTGCAGAAAAATTTTTGAAATGAAAGTTGTAGGTTTTTTAATTTTTTACAACTTTGATTAACTTATCCAAAAATAAATCCTCATAATGCATACTGCAGCTTGACATCAATTCTATTTCATACAATAAATTTCACAACCTTTTGAAGTTGCTTTGATTTCTATTATTTGTCACTTACACGTGTTTCGGTGAATCCACTATTATCACAGTACACAATATCATTTGAAACAAAAATTTTTTTTCCATCTTTAGTCAACTATATAAAACTTTATATAGATAAATGAAGTTGTAACATCTTCTTCAGATTTTAAATTAAAATTTTTAGATTCAAATGATATTGTGTACTCTGGGTGATGGTGGATCCACCGAAACATGTATAAAATGAATAATGTCTGATTTATTTAAAAAAAAAAAGTCTCACCGGGTTGGTCTAGAAGTAAAGTCCTAAGTAAGGTTCCTGGTTCAAATCCTGGTAAAGTTAGTTACTTTAATACGGATTTTAATACTAGACAGTGGTTACCGGTGTACTTTGATGGCTGGGGTTTAATTAACCATACTCTCTTAGGAATGGTCGGCCTGAGTCTGTACAAGACTATTCCTCATTTGCACATCATACACATCATCCTCATCTGATTGGGTCATGGGGTTGCTTATTGTTCTCAATTGAACAGATTGCAACGTACACAAATTAGGAATACAAAACAAAACAAAATTTAAAAAAAACATATGTAGCCAACTGAAGAAAACAAAAATATTGTACAAAAAATAACAGTCATTGAATGATAAATACATTTAAAAGAAGTAACCACTAATGAATGAGGTTGTGGACAAAGGCAGTTTTGGAAAAGGAAACTTCATACAGGGTGATTCACGAAGATATGCAGAAACTTTGGGAGCCCATTGAACATGTAAAATAATGAAAAAAGTTTATATTATAAACATGGGTCCGGAAATGCTTCGTTTCCGAGTTACGGCTAGCAAAAGTTTCGCCTGGATTTCAGCTCACCAGGTGAAATGAGGTCTTCCTGAAATTCTGGTAAGGTAGATTAAAAGGCGAATTTAATCTTTTCTTATGGTTTTTGATCTGATAAATTGAATAAAACAGGTCCCAGAACTGTAAATTAAATATTTTTTAAGAAAACCAGTGTCAAATGCAAAAAATAAAGCGAAAAAAACACATTTTTTCATCTTAGTTTTTCCGGTTAATTTTACTTTGTACTCTTATGAATAAAAATTCATTTAATTTAACATCTATTCGCTTTCTGTGTACTTAATTTACACCGGTTTGTTCAGAATAAAATTTTCTACATGTTTTATTGAAAAATTTTAACTGTTTCTTGGTGAAATAACAAAGTTATTCTTGCCCAAAGATGAAAAAATATGTTTTTCACTCCATTTTTTGCATTTGACACTGGTTTTCTTAAATACTATTTAACTTACAGTTCTGGGACCTGTTTTATTCAATTTATCAGATCAAAAACCATAAGAAATGATTGAATTCGTTCCTTAATCTACCTTACCAGAATTCCAGGAAGACCTCATTTCACCTGGTGAGCTGAAATCCAGGCGAAACTTTCGCTAGTCATAACTCGGAAACGAAGCATTTCCGGACCCATGTTTATATAAACTTTTTTCATTATTTTACATGTTCAATGGGTTCCCAAAGTTTCAGCATATCTTTGTGAATCACCCTGTATAGTGAAGAACACAAATTGGACAAAATCCTTTTTGTTTCTTGAAAAAGGTGTATTTAAGTCGTCAGCCATATTGTTTCAAACAGTGAACAAGAAGCATTTTGGTTCTGTACGACTATGATACAGCATTTTAAATGCATTTTTCAATGGATAAGAATTATTTTGTACCTATAATAGGGTTTGATAGATGACAAAATGCTGAATCCAGTGATATAAAACCTCTATTTCGAATTTTTTTGGACAAGGGGCTGTTTGGAAATGGATGCCACATATTCTTTTGCCTTAAATTGCATTTTAAGGCTACTATCTTAAAAAAAAAAACATTTTTTACAACTGTTATTTCAACCACTTTATTGTGTAAGTTTAGCATCAATTGGTGATTTTCTGTATTTGCTCATCAAAATCGGTAAAACAAATACATTTTTTAAGATGACAGCCTTAGTATGCATTTTCCAACAAAAGTGTATACAATCAAAATTATAGAAAATTAAAAACCTGTAACTTTTATTTTAAAGTATTTTTAAACAGATCTTAGTTTAACATGAATTTGTGATTTTCCATATTTTTAAGTTTTACAGAAGTTGATTTTCATTTTGCGTCATTCAATCATGATTAAAATTAGGTTATTTTTATAATTTTATATTGTTTACTCATGATTAAACAAAGGTTATATGATACAAGACACAAGAGAAATTCTTGTGAGTGTTTCACACCAGATTTTACATAATGTATCATACAAAGTTATGAGCTATGTGTAAATATTTGAATATTTTAACTGAACCACCAACAAAAAATTTAATTTATTTGATATAATTTATTTAATATTTTAACATTTAATTTATTTATTTCATAACATAGAAGAAACTAAACAATTATATTCTAAGAAAATACAACTCAAATAGTAATTTTACTTGTAATAACATTACAATAAAAAAATAAATTTAAATCAATAAAAAAATTAATAAATTCAGGTAAATTTAAAATTGTAAATATAAATTTTGTAGAGGCCTTAGAAAAAGTGTTTGTAATATTAATGTATATTAGTAAATTTATTATAAATATTATTAACGAGATATTTTAAAAATTAGGAATTTAAAAATGTATATAATAATTTATTTTTCTTTGAAATTTTTTATTTATTTTTTAAACGCTGTAATAATTGTACTATGTATTTAAAAATGGCTGTATAAATTTTATACAGTTTTTTTTAAACATGTAATTTAACCAATTCTTTTTATTCATAAAATATATTTTTATTACATTTAATCTAAAAATAGATTTTATTCAATTAAAAATAACTCTCAAATTATTTAATTATAGATAATTATTAAAAAATTATAAGATACAATTTTTACTAAAAAAAATTTAAGAACATTATATAATGTAATTATTCTAAATCTTGTATATTATAATATGATTTGTTTAAAAATTTCATAAAAATGTAGAATTTTATTTAAAGTGTAATCAGCAGCTTGGTAATTAGTCACTACTGTGGCTTAAAGTGGATCATTTATGCTCCTGCATGCAAGTCGCCTTGCAGGATGGTTGTCGATCACACGCAGTTCTGCAAACTGTACTGTAACTTAACCCTGTATCACTTCTTATAGCAATTGACGTTGATGGTAGCTCTGCCCATAACAGACAGGTGGAGTGTCAAATTATTTACTCTCAACCTGTTCGTTGCAGGGCTAAAATAAATAGTTCTGTTTCTTATCACATGGTCAGTCAATTGAATGACTAAATCATTTAAGAACAGAAGAGGTAGAGGTGTAAAAGACACTAATCAGAGTTATCGTCTCTGAAAGTAATGAATTTCATTATACAGCCAGACCCTGTGGTGAATGAAATGAAGGTGCCATTTGCACAGTGGAAAATATGTGCTTTTCAGAGAGCCCGGCATGCTGATAAGCGTACTTTTCCACTCAGTGAGTTGTGGCAATGGTAAACCACCTCATTCCTCGTTTTACTTAGTAAAACCTCTACAGGTTCAAACCAGCCCTTCAGCTGATGACCTAAACAACAACAAGCCCTTGCTATGATGCAACTAGAGAAAAGTGGTTTAGTCGTGGAGGGAATGTACAAGTCAGCTCTGGCGAAGAGCGTGCTGCATGGGGAGAAACGCTCGGTGTGCTGGTCGTTTAAAATAAAAGAGGTGGTAGCTCACCGCTCAGTTAAAAGAGCTAGTTCTTTTGTACGACTCGCTCATGAATGTCACATCACTATAGTGTAGGCCTATGTTGTATTGGCTGGACTGATACTAAATCCGTTGGGCATGTGCACTGATACTTTCCCCCTTTACCCCTCATTAAAATCAAAGGCAAATTCATGACTCAAATAACTGCTGATGATGATTGAATATAATGCTGGAATCTACATGTCTGTTTTCACTTAATACGCATAAATTTCATTCGTATTCAATGCAGATGGGAGCATCAGTCAACATTTTTTTATCATTTTAAAATTTAACCCGTTCATTTAAAATAATAAATATCGCCTCTGTTTATTTTTCAATTATACTTTTGTTTTTATTATTATTATTAGTCGTAAAGCTCCCGAAGTGGAAGACACTAAGTAAATCTGGTTTGTTTTTGGGATTTCTTGTCCTTTTTATCCGCCCACCAGTTTTTCATTCTTTGTGAGAATTCAGCTTTTCTCTATTCACTCAACTTTGTTCCGGTTCTTGGAGCTTTTGTCTCTGGTTTAACCTCCCATTTTTTAACTTTTGTTCTAAAATTGTCTCTTATGAGAATTTCTTCTTTGGTGATTTTGGACAATTCTAAATCTTTTTTAACACTTTGTATCCATTCCCTTCCATTTACGAGTGATGATACATATTTTACCATTCTCTTTGTGAGTCTATTGTCAGGAAGCCTTACTATGCGGCCATAAAATTGAAGGTGTCTTTTCCTCATGTCTGTCTCTATGTTGGAATATTCTTCAATTTTCGACATTCTCTGTAATCTGTGCCCGTTTTCGGTCCATCTAGGTCCAAGAATTTTCCTAATTATTTTTCTTTCTTTCTTCTTTAAGCCTTCCATGTCTGTTTTCCTGTTAAGTGTCAAGGTCTCACTGGCATATAAAATTGTTGGTTTGATTACTGTACTGTAATATTTAATTTTGGCATTTAAAGATACACATTTTTTATTATAAAGGTTTTGCACCAATCCTAGGCCTCTACGAGCTTTTTGTATTCTCTCCTGTTGTGAATATTTTTCAAAAATAACTTCTAGATATCTGAAGTATGGTACCCTGTTAATTTCTCCATGTTTGGTTTGTAATTTTGAAATTTCTAAATTTTCAGTAGTAAACACTGTTTTTTCGAATGATATCTGTAAGCCAACTCTTTCTGCGCATTCCCTTAAAGTTTCTATCTGTTTTATTGCCATTTCACTAGAATCTGTCATTATTGCGAGATCGTCTGTAAAGGCTAAATAGGGGATTTGTAAATTATCTTTCTTAGTCCCCAGTGAGATTGGTTTCCAGTTATTTTCCTCTTTAAGTTTCTTCTCCCATTCTTCCATGACCCTATCTAGAACTATGTTAAATAGCAAAGGTGACAACCCATCACCTTGCCTAACCCCGGTTCTTATCTCAAATGATTTTGAAAGTTTTCCCCTGAATTTCACTGTGGATCTTGTATTTGTTAATGTCTGTTCTATGTTCTTTTGTTTTTATTATTATATTTTTTTGTATCAGTTCAGTGAAAAATTAAATATTTTTACTACAGGATTGAATATAGACTGTTGGATGTAATGAAAAAATTTATTTATAAAATATGCTCATCAGTGTAATAAACAAATTAATGGCTTAACAGAAAAACGTTGCAACTGACAAAATTTACAAAAGTAATGTTTCAGCGGAATACGTTCTATAAATCCTCTATTTGATCGTAATAGTGAATTTTAACGGTTAGAATTGTTAATAAAATCTCCGAAATTTTTGAAACAAAATTGTCATAAAGTGAAAAATCGTTATACAGATAATAATCAAATGGTATATTTCACTTTCTGTAAAAATTTATTTTTGTTCCTTGCAACGTTTTTCCGTTGACACATTCAATTGACAAATTTATGTTGGAAGAGAGATATAATTTCCTTATAAATCAGAAAAATTTTATAGATAAATAATTTTGTATAAATAAAAAAATTGTTAATAATTTTATTATATACTTTGTTTTTTAATTATTATTATTATTATTATTATTATTATTATTGTTAGGCCTATTATTATAAATTAAATTGTTTCATTATGATTAGGTATTAATTTTGCCAAAAATTTATATTTATAAATAATATTGTTCATCTTATTATAAAATAAATTTATAAGCATTTCGTAATAATTGTAATAAATGTTGATTGTTATATTAATTAAACAAAAATAAAGTGTTAAATTGTGTTACCTTTAAAAAATTTATGAATTTTATTTTATTTCACATTCCTTTCTTTAAATTAAATGAAAGTTCCTGATAAATATTTTGCAGAAAATCAATCTATTCCAAAACGAATCACATATTAAATTTATGATAAATATAACCTATAAATAATTAAAAACACAACTTATGTTTAATCATAAGTAAATAATTTTAAATGAAAAACATAACCAAATTTTAATCATGAGTGAATGATGCAAAATGAAAAAAATTTCTGTAGAACTTAAATATAATGATAAATTATCAATTGACATTAAACTAAACTCTGTAGAAAATAATGCTTCAAATAAAAGTTGTAGATTTTTTCGTTACTGCTCATAACAGACAGGTGGAGTGTCAAATTATTTACACTCAATCTGTTAGTAGCAGGGCTAAAATAAATAGTTCTGTTTCTTGTCACATGGTCAGCCAATTAAATGACTGAATCATTTAAGAACAGAAGAGCTAGAGGTGTAAAAGACACTTATCAGAGTTATCTCCTCTGAAAGTAATGAATTTCATTATACAGCCAGACCCTGTGGTGAATGAAGTGAAGGTGTCATTTGCAGAGTGGAAAATATGTGCTTTTCAGAGGGCCCGGCATGCTGATAAGCGTACTTTTCCTTTCAGTGAGTTGTGGCAATGGTAAACCACCACACTCTCGTTTTACTTAGTAAAACCTCTACAGGTTCAAACCAGCCTTTTGGCTGATGACCAAACAGATGTTTTATTTCCTACAACTTTGATTACATACAAAATTTTATTGTTAAACGTGTACTAAGCATGGTAGAAAAACCGTCAACTGTCAGATTCCCTTGTAGTCCCTAATTTAACTTCTAAGTTTCAATCACGTGCGCTATTCTGTTCTTGGGATATTTTGTTCATACACAAAAAAATTACTAAAAAACATGTTTTTTTTTATTCAGGGAGCCAGAAAACATATAAGTTATATCCGATGAAAACTGAATTTTAAAAAATCAACATGTAAACAATACTTTTCTTCACTGTATATTCATGTAAAGCAAGAGAAAGTAAACCAATATTTTTTATTTTAATAAAATCATAAAAAAATAATGTTCTTACCATATATCTAGTAGCTAACTCCTGAAAGCCAATAAGGACTGCGATGAAATGTACGACCAAATAAATATTACACCAATAAGCCAGTCTGACATCATATTTTTCACGACTTGTAATCTATTAAAGAAAAATAAATAAAAGTAAATAAAACTACATTATAATAAAATAAAATTTAAAACACAAATAAACAAAATATGCTTCAGAACATCTACAAGACCATGCTGTTACTCTGGCAGACATTACTATATTTTGTTTAAAACATGAAAGAAAAATTTGCTGTGAAACACTCACACAATTTTTTCTTGCCAATGCAAATAATTAACAATAAACCTAACATTATTAATAAAACATTAGAAATAAACAATAAAACTAACTGTAATAACATAACCTAATTTTAATCATGAGTGAAAGATGCAAAATCAACCTCAGTTTGGCTTAAAAATACGGAAAATCACTCTTTCACGCTAAGCTAGACTCTGTAGAGAAAAATGCTTTAAATAAAAGTTGTACATCTTTTAATTTCCTATAAATTTTATTGTATACACTTTTGTCGTAAAATGCATACGAAGGCAGAAATCTTAAAAAAATAGATTTTTCACATGTTTTCGTGAGAAAAAAACAGAAAATCGCTAATTACTGCTAAACTAAGCGTTATAAAAAAAAGTGTTTGAAATTAAAGTTGTAGAATTTTAAATTTTCTACAACTTTTATTTTATAAATTTTTGCGCTAAAATGCATACTAAAGCCGTAATCTTAAAAAAACTATTTCTTTGCGTGAAAACAGCCTCACCAAGAATTTCAGCAAACATGACGCCTACCCTACCTTGCAGAGCATAAAAATTTTAAAATAGTAGGCAATTTTAAAAAAAATCGAAGCCTGTCTGTCCACGGTATTCGAAGCATTCTCCGGTAGGTCCACATTTCAAACGCTTGTACAGGCCAACTCATTCCAAATGAGATGTGAGATGTGTATGCGCAGTAGCAAAGGAAGTAGTGGGGGGTTTCAGAGCCAGTGCGTTCCCAGTCACCAAACAGTGAACATCTGTACAGTGGGTCAAAAAAGTAGTGTTTCGGTTTTGTAGTCTAGTCGGCTTCTTTAGAATATGTTGGCTTCACTTAAAGATTATGTAAGTAAAAATAATGTCAACTGTAATTTTAATAATGTCGAAAAACTATGTGATGACTTTTTTACTACCTACATTTTCTGCCGATAACTAGAAATCTCAATACGAACACGTCTTAGGTTAGAAACCGAACTAATGCAAAACGAATATACTTTAGATGACGTGATTGATAGTGTGGTAATAAATCATAATACTGACAGTGACGATTCAGAGTTATTCAGGAAGCGAGATTTCCGGCGTGGAAGACTTGTGATATGTCGTAGTAGGGCCTACATTAAGATTGAATTTTCATAAAAGACAACATCTCCATATAAGGAGTAAGTTTTAATTTCATTTCGGTAATAGTCCAAGAGAAAATTAAGTCTATTTGTAACTAGAAGTATAACAATAATGTGTGTGTCTGTGTATGTGATAAACAGCACACAGAACTTTGTAGGCAGGCTGTTGCGCACTGACAAGTGTGGGGAGCAATATACCCCTCTCTTTCTAAATATTTCTTTCTCACTCAGTTGTTCTGCGCAACTCGCAATTCATTTGGATCTTGGCGGCCTGTAGACGGGTCTCACATTCTTTGGTGAGTGTCCACGCCTCTACCCCATACAAGAGGATGGGAAAGACGTAGCACTTCAAGAGGCGGGTCCTGGTTTTGAGGCTCAGGTCGCGGGCCAATAGAAGAGGTCTCATGTTTAGGAATGCTGCCCTGGCCTTTTCAATTCTGATCTTTATTTCTGGCAGGTGGCTTGCACTGCAATTGACTCGGGTTCCAAGATAATTATAGGCTTCCACTTGTTTGATTCTGTCTTGCCCAGCAAAAAGTTGTTCTTGTGGATTGTCTCGCTTAGTAATGACTAACCTTAAATAAACCTTAAATAAATAACTTTAAAAAAAACAATTTATTATCGTTTTTGATTTTTGCAAATTATTCCATTTTTTAACATTCAGTTGAACATGTAATTTTGTTGTTGTTTTTGGTAGTATTTATACATATATTTTTTAACCCTAATGTGTGTTTGCTGTAATGTGTTAAGTTTTAAAACTATTAGCAACTCCATGAGATTATGTGTATAATGTAAATAAGGTGTAGTCTTGTACAGACTCAGGCCGACCATTCCTGAGAGAGTATGGTTAATTAAACCCCAACCATCAAAGTACACCGGTAACCACTGTTTAGTATTCAAATCTATACAGGGTGATTCACGAAGATATGCAGAAACTTTGGGAGCTCATTGTACATGTCAAAATAATGAAGAAAGTTTTTATAAACATAAGTTCGGAAATGCTTCTTTACCGAGTTACAGCTAGCGAAAGATTTCACCCGGATTTCAGCTCACCAGGTGAAATGAGGTCTTCCTGAAATTCTGGTAAGGTAAATTATGGGGCGAATTCAATCATTTCTTATGGTTTTTGATCTCATAAATTCAATAAAATAGGTCCCAGAACTGTAAGTTAAGTAGTTTTTGAGAAAACCAGGGTCAAATGCAAAATATGGAGTGAAAAAAACACATTTTTTCATATTTGTGCAACAATAACTATGTTATTTCACCAAGAAATAGATAAAAGTTTTGAATAAAACTTGCAGAAAATTTTATTCTCAACAAAATGGTGTAAATAGTACACAGAAAGCGAATAGATGTTTGATTAAATGAATTTTTATTCATAACAGTACAAAGTAAAATAGCTCTTGTAAAATAACAGTAAAGGATAGCTCTTGTTGCTTTCCACAGTAACGGTGTAAAAGCTTCATTAATACGTCTAAGTATTATTATTATATTAAAAAATGATTTTTCACACTACAGTAGTAAGTGACGATGGGAAAATAGATGATGAACTAAGAAATAGAATCTCTAAAGCTAGTCGGGCCTTCTATGCAACCAGAAATTGTATTTTTGGAAAAAAAGAAGTGGGTGCCACAGTGAAAAACAGGGTCTATAAAAGTATTATTGAACCAATAGTCCTGTATGGTGCAGAAAGCTGGCCCTTGAAGCAACAACAAATGAGCAGAATCAGGGCAGTTGCAATGAAGTGCCATAGAAGGACAGCTGGGAAGACATTGAGAGATAGAGTAAGAAGTGAAAGAATCAGGGAGGAAATAGGAATGAAGGATGTGAAGGAGGTAATAGATAGAAAACAATTGGGATGGTGGGGTCACATACAAAGAATGGATGACGAAAGGAAAGCCAAGCAGTATGCAAACGTAATCGTTGGCGGGAGTAGGAAAAGAGGACGTCCACGATACTCATATGATGAGCACATACGAAGGTTGGGAGAGGAAAGAGGCATGGCCCTAGGGCAAATGAGACAATTGGCGGCGGATAGAGTACAATGGAGGAAGTTGACCGAGACTACCCCGACGCTGTAAGGCACATGGGGAGAGAGAAAGAAGAAGAAGAAGATTTTTCACACCAATTTTTTGCATTTGACACTGGTTTTCTCAAAAACTACTTAACTTACAGTTCTGGGACCTGTTTTATTGAATTTATCAGGTCAAAAACCATAAGAAATGATTGAATTCGCCCCTTAATTTACCTTACCAGAATTACAGGAAGACCTCATTTCACCTGGTGAGCTGAAATCCGGGCGAAATCTTTCGCTAGCTGTAACTTGGTAAAGAAGCATTTCCGGACCCATGTTTATATAAACCTTTTTTCATTATTTTTACTTGTACAATGAGCTCCCAAAGTATCTTCATATCTTCGTGAATCACCCTGTAAAAAAGTAAATGTCTTTACTAAGATTTAACCACGGAATAAATTTTTTTAATTTTTTTTTAAATATTCTTACATTTGGTTTATCTTCTTCTGCACCAGTCCATTGTTTACCAGGCAACCAACTTGGTCCTTTTACAATTGCAGATAATTTATTTTTCCAGCCTGACATACTTTTCCATTTATTATAGACATTTGCATTGTAAAATATCTGAAAATAATACAAATATTTAATAATTTATATAAATTTTTCAAAAAATTTACAGTTTATCATTTTTTTTTTAATTTTAGCTATAAAAATTTGAACCATAAAGAAAATTAGTTTAATAACTTACTTTTTAGAGGGTTTTTTCATAATAAAAAAAAATAAATTTATAATTTCTCTTCCAGTAATCTACAATGATTTTTTTTTCATCAGTCTCAACTGGTTTGATGCAGTTCTCCAAGCTGTTCTATCTTGCGCAAGTCGTTTCATATCAATATATTTATAACACCCTACATCTTTTGTAATTTGGTTTAAATATTCTAACCTTTGCCTCACCCTACAATTCAGTCCCTCAATATTACCCTCCATTATTGATAGACCAATACCTAGACATATTAAGATATCCCCACTTCAAATAGATTCAGCGCCCCTAAGTATCAGATAACAATTTTATTAATATATAGATATATTTTTTATTTTCCTAAGTTTTTTGTTATTTTGATATACGAGGTGTGGCTATTAAATAACGAGACTGATGTTGTAAAAAAATTTATTTTTATTTTATACATAATCACTTATTGTCACCTTCAATATACACTCTTTCTCTATCCCTACAACACTCCATGCGAGTTTTCAATTGTTGGAAACAGTGCGGGAAATCATCTCTCAGCTTCTTCAGGACACGTGCCGTTTTCTCTTTTACAGCTTCCACAGACTCAAATCTTGTCCCTTTTAATGCAGATTTCACCTTAGGGAACAGGTAGAAGATAATAACATGTGATGAAACGTGGTTTTTTACTTATGATCCGGAAACGAAGCGTCAATCCAAGCACTGGAAGAGCCGAACTTCTCCGAGAGCCAAAAAAGCTTGAATGAGAAAGTCAAAATTTAAAGCAATGATGACTGTTTTTTTTATATCCATGGGATTGTGTACCTTCACTGGGTTCCTGAAGGTCAAATAATTAATCAATATTACTACCTTGAGGTACTTTCTAAACTACGTCAAAGAGTAAGGAAAAAACACCTTGAAATGTGGAAGGCCAAATCATGGGTTCTCCACCAAGACAGTGCACCAGCTCATTCTGCATTATCTGTCAAGAGGTTTCTAGCCAAGTACAGCATCTCAGTGTTAGAACATCCACCTCATTCACCAGATCTTGCACCATGTGACTTCTACCTGTTCCCTAAGGTGAAATCTGCATTAAAAGGGACAAGATTTGAGTCTATGGAAGCTGTAAAAAAGAAAGCAGCACGTGTCCTGAAGGAGCTGACAGAAGATGACTTTCAGCACAGTTTCCAACAATAGAAAATTCACATAGAGTGTTGTAAGGATAGAGAAGGAGTGTAAATTGAAGGTGACAATAAGTGATTATGTATAAAATTAAAATAAATTTTTCTACAAAGTCAGTCTTGTTATTTAATAGCCACACCTCCTATAATATGATAAGGTTTGTGATTTAAAGCAAATTTTTAATAATTTCTTTACGTTTCAGTGACCCACTAGCTGAAAATTCACTACTGGTTTAGAAAAATTTTATTGCCAGCTATAGGGTTAAATGAGTCTTTACATTGTCTTAAAGATCCTCATTAGTTTGAAAGCATTACCCTCCTAGCCACTTGTCCAGTTCAAGGAAAATAACTCTTCCAATACCCAACTCAAGGATCTCTCTTGGTGTTAGCTCAGGACTGTATGTCAATTGAACGAAAATGTCCACATTGAAATTGCTCTAGGGGTTGTTGGGTTGCACCAGGACTGTGAGGACAGTCATTGTCATGAATAAGAACAAATTCAAAAAGTCAGCATGCTTCTTCTTTGATTTTGAACAGCTCTTCATAAACTTTGTAAGGTTTCACAAAAAACAATTTTATTAATTCAAGGGGTTAAAGTCAAACAACACTATCTACAAAAACTTATTTTTTTAATATTTTTCAGGAGAGTGAAAAAACTACTTCTAATCTGATTGTCTTCCTATTATTTCAGTTATTTATACATGTAGTCAACTATAAATTTAATGTAATTAAACGCTTTTATTTAACTTACTCTTCGAAGCATCAAATCTTGCAACTTAAAATTTTAATACTTCTACCGTATCAATATGAATCAAACTTTGCACACTTGTTTATCTTCGATGACAATACGCTGTGGAGGTGTTTGTAAAAAAAAATTTTAAAATTAAAAAAAAAATTTAAAAAACGCTTTTATTTAACAGTTACTTAAAAAAATTAACTAAAAAGAAAAAAAGAAAAAAATTTACAAAAAAATCACAGAAAAAAAAATTACAAAAAATTAAAAAAAAAAAAAATTAAAAAAAAATTTTTAAGAAACGCTATTATTTAACAATTAATCAAAAAAAATGAACTAAAAAGAAAAAAGAAAAACATTTACAAAAAAAAATCACAGACATTACAGTTAAAAATAAAAGCGTGGCGCATTAATATATATAATATTTTACAACGAATATTTTACAATAAATATTATATATATTAATGCGCCATGCTTTTATTTTTAACTGTAATGTCTGTGATTTTTTTTTTGTAAATTTTTTGTTTTTTTTTCTTTTTAGTTCATTTTTTTTGATTAATTGTTAAATAATAGCGTTTCTTAAAAAAAAAAATTTTTAATTTTTTTTTTAATAATTTCTTTACGTTTCAGTGACCCACTAGCTGAAAATTCACTACTGGTTTAGAAAAATTTTATTGCCAGCTATAGGGTTAAATGAGTCTTTACATTGTCTTAAAGATCCTCATTAGTTTGAAAGTACTACCCTCCTAGCCACTTGTCCAGTTCAAGGAAAATAACTCTTCCAATACCCAACTCAAGGATCTCTCTTGGTGTTAGCTCAGGACTGTATGTCAATTGAACGAAAATGTCCACATTGAAATTGCTCTAGGGGTTGTTGGGTTGCACCAGGACTGTGAGGACAGTCATTGTCATGAATAAGAACAAATTCAAAAAGTCAGCATGCTTCTTCTTTGATTTTGAACAGCTCTTCATAAACTTTGTAAGGTTTCACAAAAAACAATTTTATTAATTCAAGGGGTTAATGTCAAGCAACACTATCTACAAAAACTTATTTTTTTAATATTTTTCAGGAGAGCGAAAAAACTACTTCTAATCTGATTGTCTTCCTATTATATCAGTTATTTATACATGTAGTCAACTATAAATTTAATGTAATTTAATTTGTTTCTTAATGGTAAATGTGCCCATAACAGGCAGATGGGGTGTTAAATTAATTGCAATCAATCTGTTGGTTCCAGTGCTACAAAAAATAGATCTGTTTCGCCAATTATGACTGAACTATTTAAGAACAAAAGAGGTAGAGGTGAAAAACACATTACTCAGAGTTATCTCACCTGAGAGTAATGAATTTCACTATACAGCAAGACCCTGTGATGAATGAAGTGAAAAAAGTGTCATTTGCCAGGTAGAAAGTGGGTGCTTTTCAGAGGGCCTGGCATGCTGATAAGCATACTCTTTCAACTTGGTGAGGAAGGCAATGGTAAACCACCTTACTCCTCGTTTATACTTAGTAAAACCTCTAGAGGTTCAAACCAGCCTTTCGGCTGTTGACCTAAACAACATTTATTTAAGGTCGCATCGACTATGAGGTCATTAGCGACCACATTACATATAAATACATGATATGTTATATAAAAAGTACATAATGAAAAATTATTTAAGTTCAATTAAAATTTAGATAACAGAGAAATGTTGTTGTTTAGGTCAACAGCCAAAAGGCTGGTTTGAACCTGTAGAGGTTTTACTAAGTAAAACGAGGAGTGAGGTGGTTTACCATTGCCTTCCTCACTGAGTGGAAAAGTACGCTTATCAGCATGCCAGGCCCTCTGAAAAGCACATATTTTCCACTCTGCAAATGACACTTTCACTTCATTCACCACAGGGTCTGGCTGTATAATGAAATTCATTACTTTCAGAGGAGATAACTCTGATTAGTGTCTTTTACACCTCTACCTCTTCTGTTCTTAAATGATTCAGTCATTTAATTGGCTGACCATGCGATAAGAAACAGAACTATTTATTTTAGCCCTTCAACTAACAGATTGAGTGTAAATAATTTGACACTCCACCTGTCTGTTATGGGCAATAACAGAGAAATAAAAACTAAAAAATAGAATGATACAATTAAAAATAACAAATGTGATTTTACAATATTATATAAAATATGTAATTTTGTTAAATTTTTAAAAAATTATTGAGTTATGAACCGCTACTTTGTCTACTAAATTAAGTGCTAAAATGTTGTTAATTTTGAATACTTGTTCATGTGAATTGTGTAGTGTGGCAGTCTGTGATGATAATATGAAAATTAGTCAGTCTGTGAAAATAATATTTAGTAATAAAAGATTTTTTCTGTATTCACTTGTTTTTTATTTATGGTCTATCGGACATTTAAAATAAATAATCTGGTGTGAAACACTCACACAACTTTCTCTTGCCAATGCAAATAATTAACAATAAACCTAACATTAGTATTAAAACATTAGAAATGAACAAAAACTAACCACAAAAACATAACCTTATTTTAATCATGAGTGAATGACGCAAAATGACAATCGAACTCAGTTTGGCTTAAAAATACGGAAAATCACGCTTTCACGCTAAACTAGGCTCTGTAGAGAAAAATGCTCTAAACAAAAGTTGTAGATCTTTTAATTTTCTATAAATTTAATTATATACACTTTTGTCGTAAAATGCATACTAAGACCGAAATGTTAAAAAATCGATTTTTCTCACGTTTTCGTGAGAAAAAAACAGAAAATCGCAAACTACCGCTAAACTAAGCGTTATACAAAAAAATGTTTGAAACAGAAGTTGTAGGTTTTTAAATTCTCTACTACTTTTATTATATACGTTTTTGCGCTAAAATTTATATTAAAGCCGTAATCTTAAAAAAACAATGTTTTTACGTGAAAACAGCCTCACCGAGAATTTCAGCAAACATGGCGCCTACCCTATCTTGTAGAGAATAAAAAAATGAGTAAAATAGGCGATTTTAAAAAAAAATCGTAGGACCAGTTTTTGAGAAAATCGCAAAAAACTGAAAAATTATACGAATAAACTACTACTTCCGGTTGACCGATTTTGATGAAAATGTTCGTGTCGCGTCCGGTAGTGGTATGTAACTTAAGTTTCAAGTTTCAAGTTCGTACGATGTTCCGTTCTTGAGATATTCTGTTCACACACAGACACACACACAGACCAATCGCTAAAAACATGTTTTTTGGGTTCAGGGGGTCTGAAAAAGTATAGATCCGGTGAAAACTCGATTTCTAAAAATCGACATGAAAACAATACTTTCCTTCCTATATATTCATATAGGCAAGAGAAAGTAAAAAAGCCTTTTTATCTTTAGTTATGTAATATCATATTTAATAACCCTATAAAATAATAATAAAATAAAGTTTTTACATAAAGGAATAAGTTACTGTACTTTTTTACTTTCTCTTGCCTATATGAATATATAGGAAGGAAAGTATTGTTTTCATGTCGATTTTTCGAAATCGAGTTTTCACCGGATCTATACGTTTTCAGACCCCCTGAACCCAAAAAACATGTTTTTAGCGATTGGTCTGTGTGTGTGTCTGTGTGTGTGTGTGTGTGTGTGTGTGTGTGTGTGTGTGTGTGTGTGTGTGTGTGTGTGTGTGTGTGTGTGAACAGAATATCTCAAGAACGGAACATCGTACGAACTTGAAACTTGAAACTTAAGTTACATACCACTACCGGACGCGACACGAACATTTTCATCAAAATCGGTCAACCGGAAGTAGTAGTTTATTCGTATAATTTTTCAGTTTTTTGCGATTTTCTCAAAAACTGGTCCTACGATTTTTTTTAAAATCGCCTCATTTACTCCATTTTTTATTCTCTACAAGATAGGGTAGGCGCCATGTTTGCTGAAATTCTCGGTGAGGCTGTTTTCACGTAAAAACGTTGTTTTTTTAAGATTACGGCTTTAATATAAATTTTAGCGCAAAAACTTATATAATAAAAGTAGTAGAGAATTTAAAAACCTACAACTTCTGTTTCAAACATTTTTTTGTATAACGCTTAGTTTAGCGGTAATTTGCGATTTTCTGTTTTTTTTTCTCACGAAAACGTGAGAAAAATCGATTTTTTTAACATTTCGGTCTTAGTATGCATTTTACGACAAAAGTGTATATAATTAAATTTATAGAAAATTAAAAGATCTACAACTTTTGTTCAGAGCATTTTTCTCTACAGAGCCTAGTTTAGCGTGAAAGCGTGATTTTCCGTATTTTTAAGCCAAACTGAGTTCAATTGTCATTTTGCGTCATTCACTCATGATTAAAATAAGGTTATGTTTTTGAGGTTAGTTTTTGTTCATTTCTAATGTTTTAATACTAATGTTAGGTTTATTGTTAATTATTTGCATTGGCAAGAGAAAGTTGTGTGAGTGTTTCACACCAGATTTTTTTGTTAATATTGTAAAATAATTATTATCAATAAATTAACTTACTTGTAAATAAAATGGGTTAAATGATGGTTCATTATAAACAAGACCATAAATCAGCTCTTGATTCTTTTTATCTTCACCAAATGTTCCAAATAAACGATCCCAAATAATTAAACAACCTCCGTAATTTTTGTCCAAACAAAACAACATGCTACCTGTAAAATAAATCTTATTTATTATAGTATACTGTTTATCACTAACATTACAAATATGACAAACAATTTTTTAAATTACTTTCAGTCATAACTAAGTACCTAATTATTATTCATCATTAAATAAATAAAACTTTATTGGCACGTAATTTAATATACAGGAAATATGCCGCAGGAATGGTTAAATTCGGAATTTATAACTCTTCCCAAAAAACCCCGGAGCAAGGAAATGTACAGATTTTGGAACTATTAGTCTTATGAGCCATCTCCTTAAAATATTCCTTAAAGTGATTCATGGCAGAATATACAAAAAGTGTGAAGAACAAATATCCGATTCTCAGTTTGGATTCCAACGAGCCGTTGGAACGAGAGAGGCCCTTTTCTCTATACAGGTACTGTTCCAGCGTTGCCGTGATGTAAATTGTGACGTTTTTGTCTGTTTTGTCGACTATCAAAAGGCGTTTGATAGGGTGCAACACGATAAGATGGTTGAAGTGCTCAGGAGGACTGGAATAGATGCAAAAGATCTTAGAATTATTATAAACCTGTATTGGAACCAGATCTCTTCAGTCAGAGTGGAAGATGAGAGTACAAATAGCGTGAAGATTTTGAGAGGCGTTCGTCAGGGGTGTATACTGTCGCCGGTAATTTTCAACGTTTACTCAGAATACATATTCCGAGAGGCAGTGCAGGGCATTGAAGAGGGAATTACGCTAAACGGGGAGAAGATCAATAATATTCGATACGCCGATGACACTGCTATTTTCTCGGATAGTATAACCAGTTTGCAAAGGTTAATGAATAGGGTAACAGAACATAGCAGAAAGTATGGTTTAGACATTAACATAAGCAAAACGAAATTTATGATTATTAGCAAGCATACGAATATAAGAGGGAATATTAAAATAGACGGTGTACCCCTGGAAAGAGTTAAGCAGTATACTTACCTAGGCAGCAATGTAAACGAGGATTGGGATCACTCGCAAGAAATTAAGATACGCATTGAAAAAGCCAGAGTGGCCTTCAACAATATGCGAAAAATTTTCAAAACTCACGACCTTACACTTGATATCAAAATGCGTCTCATTCGATGTTATGTGTTCTCTGTACTGTTCTACGGCGTGGAAGCTTGGACGCTCACTAAGGCCTCAGCCAGGAGGCTTGAAGCCTTTGAAATGTGGCTTTATCGAAGAATGTTACGCGTATCATGGAGGGACAAAGTCACCAATGTAGAAATTCTTCGAAGGATGAATAAAGATAAAGAGGTTCTTGACATCGTGAAAGTGCGAAAGCTCCAATACCTGGGACACATTATGCGTAATGAGAACCGTTACGTGTTGCTCCAAAAGATTCTGCAAGGAAAGGTGTATGGTGCGAGAGGTCCCGGTAGAAGAAGGATTTCATGGTTGAACAATCTAAGAACGTGGTTCAACCAGTCGACGACCCAACTTTTCAAAGCAGCTGTTTCCAAAGTCAAGATAGCCATCATGATAGCCAACATCCGAACCGGATAGGCACCATAAGAAGAAGAAGAATAGTAGGCCTATATGACAAGTGAGTAAATTTTGGAATAGGGAATGGGCAGGTACTGCTACAGGAAACATAAACCAAAAAAATAACATAAAGTAAATTCCTATTAATAAATTAAATTTAGCTTACTTATACGAGGTGGGGCTATTAAATAACGAGACTGACGTTGTAAAAAATTTTATTTTAATTTTATACATAATCACTTATTGTCACCTTCAATATACACTCCTTCTCTATCCCTACACCACTTCATGTGAATTTTTCATTGTTGGAAACAGTGCTGGAAGTCATCTTCTGTCAGCTCCTTCAGGACACGTGCCGCTTTCTCTTTTACAGCTTCCACAGACTCAAATCTTGTCCCTTTTAATACAGATTTCACCTTAAGGAACAGGTAGAAGTCACATGGTGCAAGATCTGGTGAATAAGGTGGATGTTTTAACACTGAGATGCTGTACTTGGCTAGGAACCTCTTGACAGATAACACGGAATGAGCTGGCGCATTGTCTTGGTGGAGAACCCATGATTTGGCCTTCCACATTTCGGGGCGTTTTTTCCTTACTCTTTGATGTAGTTTAGAAAGTACCTCAAGGTAGTAATATTGATTAATTGTTTAACCTTCACGAACCCAGTGAAAGTACACAATCCCATGAATACCAAAAAAACAATCATCATTGCTTTAAATTTTAGTTGCTCATTCGAGCTTTTTTGGGTCTCAGTGAAGTTCGGCTCTTCCAGTGCTTGGATTGGCGTTTCGTTTCCGGATCATAAGTAAAAAACCACATTTCATCACATGTTATTATGTTCTACCTGTTCCCTAAGGTGAAATCTGCATTAAAAGGGACAAGTTTTGAGTCTGTGGAAGCTGAAAAAGAGAAAGCGGCACGTATCCTGAAGCAGCTAACAGAAGCAGTGACGGATTTATAAATTTTTTGCCCCTAGGCACTATTCTGACTGCCGCCCTTTTGAAACATGCCACATCTGTGCCAAAGTTATTACTCAATTTAAAAAAAAGTAAATCTAACGAGTTCATAAACGGGTGTTGATAAAATCACCAAAAGATACTTAATTAGATTTTAATTACATTTTAAAAGGTTTATACTATAACAAACTAAAAATACAGGTGTTCATAAAAACACCGAGTTATCAGCCACCCCGTCGCGCCGCCCGTCGACAGATCGGACCATCCGGTGCGGCTTAGCGGCACCTGTCAGGTCGTGCCGCCCCTAGGCACTGGCCTAGTGTGCCTAGTGGGAAATCCGTCACTGAACAGAAGATGACTTCCAGCACAGTTTCCAACAATGGAAAATTCACATGGAGCGTTGTAGGGATAGAGAAGGAGTGTATATTGAAGGTGACAATAAGTGATTGTGTATAAAATTAAAATTAAATTTTTTAAAACATCAGTCTCGTTATTTAATAGCCACACCTTGTATGTGATGATGTAAGAGGGTCATTCGTAAAATAAGGTTCGCATGATTTTTAAAAATATACAGCTATATTTTTTATCTTAGTGTTATACATCAATTTAAAGCTTAAAACTTACACTATTTTTCTACATAATCGACGTTTCTGTCCAAACACTTTTGCAGTCGATGCTCCAACTTTTCTATCCCCATGTTGTAGAATTCTGCCGCCAATCCTTTGAGGAATCGAGTAACCTCTTCCTTGACTTCATCATCAGTACTGAAGCGTAGGCCACCCAAGTGTTCCTTTAATTTTGGGAATAAGTGATAATCACTTGGGGCTACGTCCAGACTGTAGGGGGGGGGCACAACAGTCCAGCCCCAAAATCTGCCAGCAGTTCTTGAGTTTGATGTGAGACATGAGGTCAAGCGTTGTCATGGAGATGCCTCACACCACTGGACAATCTTCCTCTCTGGCGTTTCTGGATCGTGCGTCTCAGTTTTCTTAATGTGTCGCAATATGTGTTAGTTTACTACTGTTCCATAATGAATGTTAATACGTGAAATCCATTTTGCATTTAAAAAACGTATCACAGCGCGAATTTCGCATCTGGCGGTAACAGCAATAGAGAGCTCCATCTTCAAAGGCTGCTAGGCCGGCACTGACCGACGTAGCGAGGCGGGAGTGGTGCGGAAAAAGAGAGGGAGAGCTGATGTGTAAGACACTGTCGCCAGATTTCTCCCAGTACATCGCATTTTGTCTTGGCAGCTTAGGGAACCTTATTTTACGAACGACCCTCGTATTTGCAAACAAAAATAAATAAATTTGTAATAAAATTAAATTACAGTGAACTACTTACCATGATGAACACGATGGTGTTTAGGAGTGTTTAATAAATATTCTAGAGGCCCTAACGAAGACACTGTTTCAGTATGTATCCAAAACTGATACAACAGACTGAATTGCTGATGAGTTAAAAAGTGAGCAGGAGGTACAAAAAATGCCATTGGTAGATAAAATACCTGAAATAAACAAAGAATAAATAAAATTATTATTATTGATATTGTAATTTATCTATTGAATTTATTTAAGTCTTATGTGTCACACACATCTCCCCTAAAAAGGCAAAAATGTGTCCCCTAAAAAGGTGTTAAACACAACTTTTCAGAAATTGCATGTTTAAATTGTGGCCATTTTGTTGTAAATTACTTTCTAATTGAGTTCTTTTATGTATTTTTATAGTTTTTAATGTTCTGTTTATGACTATGTAGTCAAAAATTTGTAAAAAACTTGTTAATACCCTAAAAACTCAGTTAAACCATTTTGCCTTTATGGGAAAAAATTCAAAAAAAAATAAATGAAACTATGGCAGAAAGGTGTACCCACTGTTTACAGCCATTTCATTAACTGCATCAAACGCAGTCTGTATTGGCAAAAAGCTGTATATAGTTCCTTTACCCTTTTTTGCCTTAGCATAAATAGAAATACAACCTTAGGCTGTATGAATATACAGCCAAGGAAAAAATGGTGAACAGAATTCATACATCTTTGTGCCAATCTGTAAATTACCAATTTATTAACACATACACCATTTTGCCTCTAAGATTTCTCAAAATAGACATACAGCTTTTTGCCATCATCGTATCTTGAAAACTATAACTCGTACAAACTTGGCAATAGGATTTTTGAAAAGAGCGCAAAAAATTACCTAAGAATTGTAAATGAAAAAACCGATTTTTTCACACACATCCGTTTGCCAAAACACAGGAGACATGTCGGCTATGTGTGTTGTCTAAATAAATATTAAAAAAATAGTTTAGAAAAGATTGTATATTTTGTCTAGTAAATTCAAGAGGCATTTTGGGTAATTTAAAAAAAATCTGGTTCAATTCTGCGTATAAACCCACCAGTTTGGTCTAGTGGTAAAGTCATCGTTGCGAATCAGCTGTTTAACAGTTGATTTTTAAAAATGTAGGTTCCTGGTTCAAATCTTGTTGTTGTTTAGGTCATCAGCCAAAAGGCTGGTTTGAACCTCTAGAGGTTTTACTAAGTAAAACGAGGAGTAAGGTGGTTTACCATTGCCTTCCTCACTGAGTGGAAAAGTACGCTTATCAGCATGCCGAGCCCTCTGAAAAGCACATATTTTCCACTCTGCAAACGACACCTTCACTTCATTCACCCCAGGGTCTGGCTGTATAATGAAATTCATTACTTTCAGATAAGATAACTCTGATTAGTGTCCTTTACACCTCTACCTCTTCTGTTCTTAAATGATTCAGTCATTTAATTGGCTGACCATGTGATAAGAAACAGAACTATTTATTTTAGCCCTGCAACTAACAGATCGAGTGAAAATAATTTGACACTCCACCTGTCTGTTATGGGCAGGTTCAAATCTTAGTAAAGGAATTTAGTTTTATGTGGATTTGAATTTGTAGTAAAGTTGTATTTTTTTTTTTTTTTATTATTATTTACCGTCGCATCAACTGCAATGGTCATTAGCAACGACGTTGGGGTCTTTTTTTTGGTCTTTTAATAACAATTATAACCTGAACATATGCCCACAACAGACAGGTGGAGTGTCAAATTATTTACACTCGATCTGTTCATTGCAGGGCTAAAATAAATAGTTCTGTTTCTTATTACATGGTCAGCCAATTAAATTACTGAATCATTTAAGAACAGAAAAGATAAAGGTGTAAAAGACACTAATCAGAGTTATCTTGTCTGAAATTAATGAATTTCATTATACATCCAGACTCTGTGGTGAATGAAGTGAAGGTATCATTTGCACAGTGGAAAATATGTGCTTTTCAGAGGGCCCGGCATGCTGATAAGCGTACTTTTCCACTCAGTGTGGAAGGCAATTGTAAACCACCTCACTCCTCGTTTTACTTAGTAAAACCTCTACAGGTTCAAACCAGCCTTTTGGCTGATGACCTAAACAACAACATGGATTTGAATACTAGAGAAGGGTTATCAATGTAATTTGATGGTTGGAGTTCAATTAACCATACTTTCTTTGTAATGGTCGGTTGGCCGGCCCATTGGCAGAGTGGTTAGCGCAACAGGCTTCTACGGTGGGGTCAGGTCCCGGTTAGGTCTGGCATTTTTTCATCACTGACCTTCATGTATCAATCTTCTCACCATCTGCATTAGCAGCAATTGCAAAACAGTCAGATTTAAAACCAAAAAAAAGGTCAGCCTGAGTTTGTACAGTTCAGCCGTCCTTAGTTTGCTCCTACTGTCAAAAAAACAAAGCCAGCTACTACAGGCTGCACGCTAGGGTCCGCCACTTTATGGATGTCGTATTCCTATAAGTTAACTATTGTTTTAAATTATAAGTACTTAAACTACTTAAAACATCTGTCATGATATGATTTAGGCTTAACAATTTCATTTAGAAAAATACTTTATAAGTATTAAAATTAAAGTAAAATACTTTTAAAAATATTTTAAAAATTGGGGTAATTTTTTTATTCATGAATTTTCTCCCTGCATAAGTAGGTTTTTGTTCAAACAATTTTGTGGAGTGATTAGCAACATAATAATCATTTCTGTTTCTCGTGTTATGATTGTGAACATTGAAATTCTGCATAAAATTATTTTGCCTAACGTACATAATCACCTCAAAAATGAAGAGAGAGGGAATTGTAAGCAATTTAAGCTCCTTAAATAGTGGCCTGCATGAGATTAGCTGGTTAGCTCCCACTATACACCTAATAGCTTTCTTTTGAATTTTAAAAACCCTATTCATATTACCCATGCTAGAATTACCCCATACTAAGATACCATAACGGATATGAGACAGAATGAGGCCATGATAAGCTGCCATTAGTAATTTTTTATCATTTAATCTGGCAATTTGTTTTAGTGCAAATACCCAGATGATATTTTACTACAAACTTGATTGGTATAGAAGTGCCAAGACAAAGATCTATCTAGAGATACATACAGGAACTTCACCGTTTCTACATGCTCTAAACTACGAATTATTATGAATAAATACATCCACTTCTCTACTTTCTTTAACGTTATGTTTATTTTTAAACTGCAAGTACTGACACTTTTTCCCATTAACTGTTAATAACATTTGATTCAAGATGTTAACATGTGTATTTACTTCAAGATCATCTACCAGTAAACTGTTACTGATTACTGAAGTATCATCAACAAACAACAAAGCTCTGCCATTAGGTATGACTTCTGGTAGCCTATTAATGTACAATGCACATTATATATTAATATATAATGTGAGTCCTCAGTGACGTCATTATTTGTTTACATTAGGAGCAAACTAAGAAAGGCTGGACTCTACAGGACTACACTTAACCCTTTGAAGCCCACTGTGGCAGAATGGTAAAAATCCCTTGAGGGGCAAAACAAATATTTTTAAATTTTAACACATTTCTCAATTAATTCTGTCTTTTTATTGCAAAAAAATAAATTTATAATTAATAAAAAACTAATATTACAGCAATCAACCTACTAGAGGAGACAGCGAACCTGGTAGGACTCAAGATTTCCGCAGAAAAAACCAAATTTATAACCAGCTCAAAGACCCCGCCGCAATTTATCCAGACAGATATCGGGAGAATAGAACGAGTCGCAAAATTCAAATATCTTGGGGAATACATCCTCCCAACAGGTCTTGATAAACCAGGCATCGAAGAAAGACTCAATAAGTTGGAAAGGGCGTACGGAATCACGAGGAACATATACGCCAGGAAATGTATTTCCAGAAATGCCAAAATCAGACACTATCAGACCGTTATCCTGCCTGAATGTCTATATGCC
>JAQMRL010000021.1:3098822-3156322 GCA_035578175.1 Catonia carolina | reverse complement strand
GGTGAAAATTTAGGAGAGTATATATTTTTTAATGCCACATTATAAAAAAATGAAAAATAAAAATTTTGTCCAAAAATTTAAAAAAAAATTTTGGAGTGGACCACCCTTATCACTTAGGGGTATAAAAAATAGATAAAAATCTATTCTCAGACCTACCAAGTGTACATATAAAATTTCATTAAAATTGGTTAAGCCGTTTCGGAGGAGTATGGCAACTAACACTGTGACACGAGAATTTTATTTTTTTTTTTTTTTTTTTTTTTTGCGCCCTGGAGACTCCAGGAGGAGTATAGGACATGTCGTCAGATGTAACACCTGAAATACATATAAGAAACACACTATGTATCACTACTATCAAGAAAGAAATTCTTGTACGCTATAAAAAGTTTCACCGATCAAGTAATTTTTTACATTTTTTTTAAAGGAATTCAAATCTTCACAACACTTTAAAGATTGGGGTAATTTATTTATGAATTTTCTCCCTGCATAAGTAGGTTTTTGTTCAAACAATTTTATATATTTTATATATTAGATTGTACGACGATGGCTTTATGGCTTTAAAACAGCAGTGTGGTCTTTTTCCACCATGCACAAGTTCAGCAAGGTTAATACTTTAATGAAAGACAATAAAAAACATGATGTGAAAATAATGAAGAAGAGTATTGGCTGAATGTAAACAAAAAAAAAAATCTGGTGTGAAACACTCACACAACTTTCTCTTGCCAGTGCAAACAGTGACCAATATAACCTAGAACGAGAATTTTATTTTTTTTTTTTTTTTTTTTTGCGCCCTGGAGACTCCAGGAGGAGTATAGGACATGTCGTCAGATGTAACACCTGAAATACATATAAGAAACACACTATGTATCACTACTATCAAGAAAGAAATTCTTGTACGCTATAAAAAGTTTCACCGATCAAGTAATTTTTTACATTTTTTTTAAAGGAATTCAAATCCTCACAACACTTTAAAGATTGGGGTAATTTATTTATGAATTTTCTCCCTGCATAAGTAGGTTTTTGTTCAAACAATTTTATATATTTTATATATTAGATTGTACGACGATGGCTTTATGGCTTCAAAACAGCAGTGTGGTTTTTTCCACCATGCACAAGTTCAACAAGGTTAATACTTTAATGAAAGATAATAAAAAACATGATGTGAAAAGAATGAAGAAGAGTATTGGCTGAATGTAAACAAAAAAAAAATCTGGTGTGAAACACTCACACAACTTTCTCTTGCCAGTGCAAATAGTGACCAATATAACCTAAAATTAGTAATAAAACATTAGAAATAAACAAAAAACTAACCTCAAAAAACATAACCTTATTTTAATCATGAGTGAAAGATGCAAAATGAAAATCAACCTCAGTTCAGCTTAAAAATACGGAAAATCACTCTTTACACTAAACTAGGCTCTGCAGAGAAAAATTTTTTAAATAAAAGTTGTAGTTCTTTTAATTTTCTATAAATTTGACTTTATACACTTTTGTCGTAAAATGCATTCTAAGGCCAAAATCTTGAAAAAATCGATTTTTCAAACGTTTTCATGAGAAAAAAATAGAAAATCGCTAAATTACTGCTAAACTAAGCGTCATACAAAAAGTTTGAAATACAAGTTGTAGAGTTTTAAATTCTCTATAACTTTTATTACATAAATTTTTGTGCTAAAATGCATATTAAAGCCGTAATCTTAAAAAATCGATTGTTTTACGTGAAAACAGCGTTACCAAGAATTTCAGCAAACATGGCGCCTACCCTATCTTGAAGAACATAAAAAATTGAGTACACCAGGCGATTTTAAAAATAATCGTAGGACCAGTTTTTAAGAAAATCGCAAAAAAGTGAAAAATTATACGAATAAACTACTACTTCTGGTTGACCGATTTTGTTGAAAATGTTCATGTCGGGTCCAGTAGTGGTATGTAACTTAAGTTTCAAGAATCAAGTTCGTAGGATGTCCTGTTCGTGAGATATTCTGTTCACACACACACACACACACCAATCGCTAAAAACATGTTTGTGTGGGTTCAGGGGGTCTGTTTACGTGTAGATCCGGTGAAGAGTGGATGTCTTAAAATCGACATGAAAACAATAGTACTTTCTTTCATGTAATATTGATATAGGCAAGAGAAAGTAAAAATGATAAAAGTTTTTAAAACAAAATTGATACACAATAGTTGACTGAATTAAATATGATCTTACCATGACTAGCTCTATGAACCCAGTAGTAACAAAAATCTACACCGATAGCTGCAATGTACCATGTAAGCGGTGAGTCCCATGGTAAATCGACAAGTCTAAAATTCTCATAGATATAAATATACATAAAGCTTTCACCACCACGAAATATTAATCTGTAAAAAAACATAAAAATAATTTTACATTGCAATTAAGAACACATTATAAATAAGTTAGAATTCTTCATGATCCAACAGGTTGGTTTAGAGGTAAAGTCAACCGCCATGAGTCAGCTGTTTGACAGCTGATTTTTAGAGATGTAGTTTCCTGGTTCAAATCCAAGTATAGATAGGCCCACATAAACAACCTGGATGTGCAACGTCATAGGTTTAGTATACTGCCATGAACAAAAACATTTATCGTAACTAGATGTACCCTTTCACCGTTTTTCTCTCTCTCTCACTCTCGCTCTCTCTCTCGCTCTCTCTCCCCTCCCTTTCACCCTCTCTCTCATCCCTCCCTCCCACTCTCTCTCACATACCTCCCTCTCCCTCCCCTCCCTTCTCCTCATCTCATCCCTCTCCCCCCTCTACTTGGTCTTGGGTTCGAATCCAACTCGGGCATGGCATTTTTCATACGTTACAAAAAATTCATTTCATCCTTCACCGTCTGCATTAGCAGCAATTTGCAAAACAGTCGGACGTTAAACAAAAAAAAAATCCCCCCTCTACCTCCCTCTATCTCCCTCTTCCCCTCCCTCTACCTCACTCTCTCTCTCACTCTCCCCCTCTCCCTCTTACCCTCGCCCTTCATCCCTCCCCTCCCTTTCTCCCTCTCTTCCCTCTCGTCCGCTCCCTCCCTCTCTCCCTCTCCTACTCCTCTCCCCCTGTCTCTCCCTTTCGCTCCCTCTCTCTCTGTCCCCTCTCTCCCCTCTCTCCCACTCTCACCCTCTCCCCCTCTCACTCAATCTGTCTCTCTCATGCTTTCATGTTGCACTCATGCTTTTTGGCGGAATGTGTTAGTAGTGGGACAGAGACAATGTTTTCAGGAACGCACGAAAATGCAGTTATATAGATACTGAAGTCACGAGTTTGCCTTTTGCGTATGTATGGGCTGTGAGGAAGGGCAGTGCAATATTTGCAGTGCTGCCAACCTCAACAGTGAGACACTACACGTATATTTCACTACCGTGCAGTTTCTAGATACATTTTGTAAGCTGTGGTTTATTCTGAGGAAATGTTTTCTTCATAAACCTTATAAGAAATAAATATGATCTGTAAAATTGCCTATAGCTTAATTACATGACTAGAAATATTTAATTTACTGTAATTACGAATGAATCGCCTTCTTAACTATTGCTGTCATCCACGTTTCATTATCAGTCTCTCTAGTATCTACCTAACTGTTTTCTTTTTTTACCAGGTGTCAACAAAACTGTTAAAGAATAGCATCTTCATGTCATTAATTTTTTGAATTGTGGAAAGAGAAACAACATGACTAGAAATATTTGATTTACTGTAATTACGAATGAATCACCTTCTTTACTATTGCTGTCATCCGCATTTCATTATCAGTCTCTCTAGTATCTACCTAACTGTTTTCTTTTTTTACCAGATGTCAACAAAACTGTTAAAGAATAGCTTCTTCACGTCATTAATTTCCTTCTTTATTTTTCGAATTGTGGAAAGAGAAACATCACAGTAGTTAGCCGCTTACTCACGGCTTTTGTTAAAAGGCACAGATAGGCATGTGTTTAGCTTCAACTTCACAACATTTTATTACATTGCGTTCAGCACTGTGAATAGTTCGATCACATTTTTGAGAAACCGACATTTGTGTTTACAGTAACAAACAGATATATTCGTACAGTTAACCTACAAAAGGTTCCGCAATATACTGTATATGCCCATAACAGACAGGTGGAGTGTCAAATTATTTACACTCAATCTGTTTGTTGCAGGGCTAAAATAAATAGTTCTGTTTCTTATCACATGGTCAGCCAATTGAATGACTGAATCATTTAAGAGCAGAAGAGGTAGAGGTGTAAAAGACACTAATCAGAATTATCTCCTCTGAAAGTAATGAATTTCATTATACAGCAAGACCCTGTGGTGAATGAAGTGAAGGTGTCATTTGCAGAGTGGAAAATATATGCTTTTCAGAGGGCCCGGCATGTTGATAAGCGTACTTTTCCACTCAGTGAGGAAGGCAATGGTAAACCACCTCACTCCTCGTTTTACTTAGTAAAACCTCTACAGGTTCAAACCAGCCTTTTGGCTGATGACCTAAACAACAACACACTGTATATGCTCTAGTTATAGTATATGTTGTTATATTTGTCGTACTGAAATTAAAGCAGTCGTGCATGCGCACTGATGCTTTTCCCCCTTTACTCCTCATTACTCAACTCAATTCGTGACTCAAGTGATTATATCTCTACTCCTTTCTTTCCCCTAGTTTGTAACGGTTGTTCAGCCCGGTTGTTACGCGGGCGTAGCTGTAAGGGTAGTTATTTTTATACGAATTTGAATACTTGACAGTGGTTACCAATGTACTTTGATGGTTGGGATGCAATTAACAGTACTCTCTCAGGAATGGTTGGCCTGAGTCTGTACAAGACTACACTTCATTTACACGTCATACATATCATTCTCATCTCATTGGGTCATGGGGTTGCTGCTTATTGTTCTGAATTGAACAGATTGCATCGTACACACATTAGGGAATAAAAAAAGAAGAACTTCACATAATGTCCAAGACCTGAAAGAAGTGAGCTTGCACTTGGGGTGACGACGTCGTAGCTAGGCTACCTTGTCGTTCAGAGAATTGGATTGGTAACGTGCTCGCCTCTCATCATGCGATCTCGGGTTTGAATCCCATTCAGGAATGGCATATTTTCATACGTTACAAAAAATCATTTTATCCTTCACCGACTGCATTAGCAGTAATTGCAAAACAGTTGAACGTTAAAAAAAAGAAAATAAACCTCTAGAGGTTTTACTACGTAAAACGAGAAGTAAGGTGGTTTACACTTTCCCTTCCTCCCTGACTGAAAAATATGCTTATCAGTATGCCAGGCCCTCTGAAAAGCATCTACTTTCCACCCTGCAAATGACACCTTCACTTCATTCACCACAGGGTTGTGCTGTACAATGTAGCCCTGGAATGATAAGATCGAGTGCGATAATTTAACACTTTACCCGCCTGTTATAAGCACAATTTGTCATGACTACACTAAAAATTATTTTTTTTTGTCATCAGTCTCTCGACTGGTTTGATGCAGTTCTCCAACCTGTTCTATCTTGCGCAAGTCGTTTCATATCTACATACCTGTAACACCCTACATCTTTTGTAATTTGCTTTATATATTCTAATCTTTGCCTCCCTCTACAATTTACTCCCTCAATGTTACCCTCCATTATTGATAGCCCAATACCTGGATGTCTTAGGATATGCCCCACTAGCCTATCCCTTCTTTTGGTAAGATGCTTCCATATACTTCTTTTTTCATCCACTCGGCTAAGAACCTCTAAATTACTTATTTTGTCCACCCACCTAATCTTTAACATGTTCCTATAACACCACATTTCAAAAGCTTCTATCCTCTTCCATTCTACAGCCCCTATCACCCACGTTTCACTTCCGTATAATGCTACACTCCAAACATAATGTTTTAAGAAATTTTTCCTAATCTGTAAATCAATGTTTGCAGTCAGTAAGCTGTTTTTCATTTCAAAGGCTTTTCTAGCTTGAGCAATTCTACTCTTGATATCACTCGTGCTTCTACCATCCTTTGTTATTTTACTCCCTAGATAGCAGAATTCCCCAAATTCCTGTATGTTTTCGTTGCCTACTTTTAAATTTCTCATCTCTTCTAAACCACTCTTGCTGCTGCACAACACTTTCGTTTTGTTCTTATTAATTTTCATGAAGTAATCCTTCCTCAAGATCTCATCCATTCCATTTAAGGCATCCTCTAGTTCATTCTTTGCCTTGACTAATACTACTATATCATCGGCGAATCTCAACATTTTTATTGTTTCTCCTTGAATTTTTATTCCTACGTCAAATTTCTCCTTCACTTCATTTATAGCCTCTTCTATATACAAGTTAAAAAGTAGTGGTGACAAAGAACAACCTTGTCGTACACCTTTTCTTACAGCAGCCTCTTTTTCGTACCCCTCGATTCTCAAAACAGCCGTTTGATTCTTATACAGACTGTAGATAACTTTCCTTTCTTTGTATTTAATTCCTAGCCTTTTCAAAGTTTTAAACATTTTACTAAAAATTATATTGAGTATAAATAGATATCTATGTTATTAGGTTTACCACCCACCGGGTTGGTCTAGAGGTAAAGTCGTCGCCAAAATCAACTGTTTAACAGCTGATTTTCAAAGATGAAGGCTCCTGGTTCAAATCCTAGTTAAGGTAGTTACTTTCATACGGATTTGAATGCTAGACAGTGGTTACTGGTGTACTTTGATGGTTGGGGTTCAAATAACCATACCTCTCAGGAATGGTCGGCCTGAGTCTGTACAAGACTACACCTCATTTACACATCATACACATCATCTTCATCTCATTGGGTCATGGGGTTGCGTATTGTTCTGAATTGAACAGATTGCAACGTACACAAATTAGGAATTAACCCTTTATAGGTCTTTGGTAAGTATACTTACCATTGGCAATAAGGTCGATTTTTTTAAAGAATAAGCTATGTAGTTGAACCCTATTGGCATTTTATGGTTTTATAGATGTTCTCTGGTAAGTAGGTAATCCACATTTTGAAATTAATGCGCAGCGACCATTTGCTTTATGAGTTACACGAATGTGGTAAGAATTCATACCAGCGTATGCAACCGTGTTGTTTGTTGTTATTTTTGTACAGTGTTTAGAAAATTCGAGTTTTTTACAGTAAAGCATTCAAGCTAATATAAAGTTGAGATAAGTTATTCTACACA
Source organism: Catonia carolina (assembly GCA_035578175.1). Taxonomy (NCBI): domain Eukaryota; kingdom Metazoa; phylum Arthropoda; class Insecta; order Hemiptera; family Achilidae; genus Catonia; species Catonia carolina. The sequence goes on along the minus strand of JAQMRL010000021.1, from coordinate 3,149,179 downwards.
TTTTTCTGTTATAGTACATAGGACTACAAGTTGTTTTAATTAGCATTTTTACCACTAAACATTATGTGATTCCCATTTCAATAAACGTTCCTTGGTAAGTATACTTACCAGGGCTCCACATAAAAAAAGAGAAATAACTTACTGTTCTGACACTAGAAATACATAATTCAAGTCCCTGTAAAACAAAATTTTTTTATTTTACAACATATATATTTTTCCCCGTAGTACTGCCCTGTTGTTGTTTAGGTAATCAGCCAAAAGGCTGGTTTGAACCTCTAGAGGTTTTACTAAGTAAAACGAGGAGTAAGGTGGTTTACCATTGCCTTCCTCACTGAGTAAAAAAGTACGCTTATCAGCATGCCAGGTCCTCTGAAAAGCACATATTTTACACTCTGCAAATGACACCTTCACTTCATTCACCACAGGGTCTGGCTGTATAATGAAATTCATTACTTTCAGAGGAGATAACTCTGATTAGTGTCTTTTGCACATCTACCTCTTATGTTCTGAAATGATTCAGTCATTTAATTGGCTGACTACATGACAAGAAACAGAACTATTTATTTTAGCCCTGCAATGAACAGATTGAGTACAGACTGACCTGTTGTTGTTGTTTAGGTCATCAGCCGAAAGGCTGGTTTGAACCTGTAGAGGTTTTACTAAGTAAAACGAGGAGTGAGGTGGTTTACCATTGCTTTCGTCACTGAGTGGAAAAGTACACTTATCAGCATGCCGGGCCCTCTGAAAAGCACATATTTTTCACTCTGCAAATGACACCTTCACTTCATTCACCACAGGGTCTGGCTGTATAGTGAAATTCATTACTTTCAGAGGAGATAACTCTGACTAGTGTCTTTTACCCCTCTACCTCTTCTGTTCTTAAATTATTCAGTCATTTAATTGACTGACCATGTGATAAGAAACAGAACTATTTATTTTAGCCCTGCAACGAACAGATAGAGTGTAAACAATTTGACACTCCACCTGTGAGTTATGGGCAGCATTTAAAGTACTGCCCTATAAAGGGTTAAAAAAACAGGTTTACCAAATTACAGAGTTGATAATTTTAAAATTTTATGTATTGGTTTATTTATGTATACAATTTTTTTTATTTTATCTGTATGAATAAAACAATTTATTGCTTAGAGATAAACAAATTCATACAGAAAATTCTAGATGAATGAACTTTAAATACATTTATAAAACTTTGTTATTATACAGTGTTATTTGCATATGAATATTATAATATATTAATTTATTTTAATATTTTATTTCAAGATCATGGTTGTTTGGTCAAATAAAATATAACTGGTTATGCAAATTTAATATAGGCTATCTTGTTATTCAAACAAACAGTTAGTCATAAATAAATTTTTTATGCGATATTTATGTAAGCTATCAGAAAAATTGTAGTCTGTAAAATTTAAACGTTAAAAATTACCTGTTAATACATTTGGTACCTAACTCACGAGTTTTGTTTACAATAATTTTATAAAATAGATTTTATTTTTCGTATTGTTTACAGTATTTTAGAAAATAAAAAAATACATTGTTACTAGTACAAAACAAATAAATCAGTTTTTAATTTTCTTTTTCTTTTTGGTTTATTAAAGTCCCATCCTCCTGTAACAGGCAGGTGGAGGTTAAATAATTTGGACTCAGTTTGGACTTGGTTTCGTAGCGTTGGCCGCCTAGCTCGCGCTTCATGTACAGGAACAAGTGGTAGTCAGACGGTGCCAAGTCCGGGCTGTAGGGCGGGTGATCAAACTGCTCCCAACGAAATTGTCGAACCAATGTTTGAGTGTCACCAGCGGTATGGGACCGAGCATTGTCATGGAGCAACACATTGATTTTCACATTCACATTGATTTTCTCCCAAAAGTTGAAACCATTAATGCGGCAAGGTATTGCGAAACCTTATGAAAACTAAGGCGGGCATTTCAAAACAAACGGAGAGGAATTGTGCAGTAACGGAATTGTGTTGCTCCATGACAATGCTCGGCCCCATACCGCTCAAACATTGACACTCAACCATTGACACTCAAACATTGGTTCAACAATTTCGTTGGGAGCAGTTCGATCACCCGCCCTACAGCCCGGACTTGGCACCGTCTGACTACCCCTTGTTCCTGCACATGAAGCGCGAGCTAGGCGGCCAACGCTTTTAAACCGACGATGAAGTGAAAACTGCCATGGAGTCGTGGCTACATTTGTTGGCGGGAACCTACTACGAAGAGGGTATAGACAAATTGATCACCCGCTATGACAAGTGTTTGAACATCGGTGGAAACTATGTCGAAAAATAGTTTAAGGTTTGGGCTTTCATGTAGAAATAAAATTGTGTTGAAAAAAAATTGTTTTACTTGTTTTTTTTTTTTAAAACGGTACTTACTTTCTGAACACGCCTCGTATTTCAAACCTTAATTTAAACATTTTTGAACTACAACAAAATTATTATACCCACTCGAAGCCAAGACAGGCAGCTATTATGAATACAAACTGAAATATTATAAATTTACCTTCCACACTCCTGAATGATACCATGTGACACTGATGTGATGCCATCATTTATTCTCATTAAAGGTTTCTTTTCTAACCATAAAATAATATTTTCAATTAATATAAATGCGATAAAATATGGCCATGCCTGTAAATAAAAACAAAAAGAAATTAATTTATACAACAAAAATTTGGTGTGAAACACTCACAAGACTTTCTCTTCCCAATGTGAATAATGAAAAACATAATCTACAGTGCAACCTTTCTTAGTTTGCTCCTAATGTAAACAAATAATGACATTACTGAGCATGCGCATTATATAAAAATGAGTACACGCTGATTAAAAAGTAACAACAAAATACTTTCAAAAGTATTTTTATAAATGAAATTGTTAGGCCTACATCATATCATGACTGATGTTTTTAGTACTTTAAGTACTTATAATTTAAAAAATAGTTAACTTAATAGGAATACGACATCCGTAAAGTCGCAGACTCTAGCGTGCACCCTGTAGTAGGTGGCTTTGGTTTCTTGACAGTAGGAGCAAACTAAGAACGGCTGTAGTTTAGTTTTAATCATGAGTTAATAACACAACATGAAAATCAATCTCTGTAAAAACTGTAAAAATACAGAAAATCACTGATTGGCGCTAAACTAAGCTCTGTAGCAAAAGTGTTTGAAATAAAAATTGTAGGTTTTTTCTTACAACTTTAACTATACATATTTGTCATTGGCTGCGTACTAAGGCAACAATCTTAAAAATAAAGCCCATTTTATACTGATTTTGATGAGCAAAATACAGAAAATCATTAATTGACACTAAATTAAGCGATATGGAAAAATGTTTGAAATAAAAGAAAAAAAGTTGTTAAGTTTTCTAATTACCTATAACCTTAATTTATACACTACCTGTGGTGAATGAAGTGAAGGTGTCGTTTCCAGGGTGGAAAGTAGATGCTTTTCCGATGGCCTGGCATACTGATAAGCATACTTTTTAACTCAGTTAGAAGGGAATGGTAAACCACCTCACTCCTCGTTTTACTTAGTAATGCCTCTAGAGATTCAAACCAGCTTTTCAGCTGATGATCTAAACAACACTGAAACCGAACTGGTGGATTGAAACCCAGGAAGAAAATAATGAACATCATATCCCATAAGTATTCTGATTCATGAGGTACTTGGTTTGGGTGGGAAGAAACTTAGGGTTCTTTTGTGAGACCTGGTACTTAGATTGTGAGGTAAGGGGAAGAAGCAAAAACGATCAATGGGAAGAAAAAAAACATCATCAAGACGTTTATTTACACCACGTGACCCATAAGTTGTTGTCAGTAGCAACCCTTAGATTTTGTTTTGCCTAGCGTAGTGGTACTCAGTTAAACTTGAGTAGTGTGTAGTACGAATAAGTCAGTTAACACTAGCAAATTGAGCGCAGAACAGTTAAAGAAAAGTTGATATGGCAGCAAAGACGGAGCACCCTGCATTATGGAGTTAATGGGAGAGAGACTTTCTTAATGAAAACTTTAATGAGAGTATTGGCAGACAGGGCACTATTGAATGGCCTCCACAATCGTCATATATCACGCCCATGAATTTTTCAGTCTGAGATACATTAAAATATTAGGTTCATTCCTCCAAGATATATGATGTTGAGCACTTGAAGAAATGGATCCAATCAGAATTTAAAAACCTATAGTCCCAGAAGTTGCCCAAAATGGGCAGGTGGAGTGTTAAATTAATTGCACTCAATCTGTTTGTTCCAGGGCTACAAAAAATAGCTCTGTTTCTTATCACATAGTTAGCCAATTATGTGATTAAACTATTTAAGATCAGAAGAGGTAGAGGTGTAAAAGACACTAGTCAGAGTTACCTCCTTTGAGAGTAATGACTTTCACTATAGAGCCAGAACCTTTGGCGAATGAAGTGAAGGTATCATTTTCAGGGTGGAAAGTGGATGCTTTTCGGAGGGCCTGGCATGCTGATAAACATACTCTTTCAACTCAGTGAGGAAGGCAATAGTAAACTACCTCACTCCTCGTTTTTTCTTAGCAAAACCTCTAGAGATTCAAACCAGCCTTTCGGCTGTTGACCTAAACAACAACAGTCCCGGAAGATTTTTAACGAAATTTGTAAATCAGTGTTGAAAAGATGCTTAGAATAGTTGCTTAGCATGGAAATCACTTTGGTCATCTTTTGTAGGTTCATTGAACTCTATATGTATATGTATTTTGTATGTTATAAAAATAAATAAATCTTTATTTGTCAGCTACCAAAAAATAAAAAGACATTGTCAAATGTATACAAGTAATCTTCTGACAAGATTTTCTGGAGATTTCACAAAATAAAATAACTGAGGTAAAACGATTCAACAGGTATTTATTTATTATATGTAGATAATAAAGTTGTATTTTCATTTATTTAGTTTTATTTTTTGAACTTAATGCATTTTTGACGCTGAATTATTGGCCACCCTATATTAATTATTTTAGTAAGGAAGAAATTTATTTGAAATTCCTAGCTTAATAATTAATTTTTTTATAAATTAAAACCAATAGAATGTTATTTTACAAAATATTTTGCATGTAAATTAAAGATTTTTGTATAAATCAAACTAATAAATTAAGAAAAAGAACAAAGTTGAAATAAACGGTATGTGAATGACTGTTCTGTAAAAATATTAACCAATAAAAACAGATATGACATTGTTAACTTAAAAGTACAGTTCACATTTTGCATAAAAATAAAATAGTTTTTTTTATAAATAAATAAACAAATACTCAGAAAAAATTTATTATGTTAACAAACATAATAACTTGCACACAATATAACAAAATTCTTACATAAAACATAACCATTATGTTATAAAACAATTATTAAGGTGATGATATGTAATAGAAAAATTGCATCATGTAAACTAAATGAACTGGAAAAAATAAACAAAATAAAGGCAGATTGCCAGTAAAATTGAACCATTTATGTTAATTTATTGTAATTAAAAAAACGGTGAATATATTAAACAAAAAAAGTTATCTACAGTGAGAATAAAGTAAAAAAAAAAAAAACCATCTTTGCAATTGAAGTTAAAATTGCATAATAAATTTAGTTTACGAGGGTCGTTTGAAAAGTTCGTGCAAATTCAGATATATGGCACTACTGGCGCATATCGAGCATATGTTTAGTTCGTAGCATCTGTTGGAAAAACACATGTCTGTAGTTTCAGCCAGATCGGTCTATTTCTTTGTGTTTGACATTCGTTTTAATCGAGGAAGTCGAATGATTTTCAAAAAATGGATGAAAAAGAATTTCGTTTGAAGTGTTGCAAGGACGGTTTGCAGCTGTTCCAGAAGAATTCGCAGGACTTTAAGCGTCGTTTCGTCACTGTGGATGAAACATGGATACATAACTACACTCCTGAGACCAAAGAACAATCTAAACAATGGGAATCTGCGCCAAAAAAAGGCAAAGACAGTTCCTTCGGCCGGAAAGATTATGGCGACTGTCTTTTGAGATTCACAAGGAATAATCTTCATAGATTATCTGGAAAAGGGTAAAACTATTACAGGTGCATATTATTCATCGTTATTGGACCGTTTGAAAACCGAGCTGTAAAAAAACGCCCACGATTGCCCCACAAAAAAGTCCTTTTCCATCACGACAATGCACCAGCTCACGCCTCAGCAGTTGTGGTCGCAAAATTAATGGAAATAGGGTTCCAACTCGTTTCACATCCCCCCTATTCTCCAGACTTGGCTCCCTCGGACTACTATTTGTTTCCCAATTTGAAGAAACGGCTAGCGGGAAAAAGATTTTATTCAAACGAGGAGGTGATTGCAGGAACGAATGGCTATTTTTCAAACTTGGACAAATCCTATTATTCGGAAGGGATCAACAAACTAGAGCAGCGTTGGACGAAGTGTATAAGCCTAAAAGGAGACTATGTCGAAAAATAAAAAAGGTTTACCCCAAACAATTAAGTAGTTTTTATTTTTGCACGGACTTTTCAAACGACCCTCGTATATTATGTGCAAATTTTATAAATGAAACTAGTAAATTAGTAACTGTTATGATATGTTCTGTATTTTATTTTCTACGATTTTTGTATATTGCTAAATTTTGGAGCATCTGAGGAGTCATAAAAATTCGGTTATGTGTGCATGTACATGATGAATAACTGGTAAAAATTTCAGCCAAGTAGGTTAAATGGTTTCCAAGAAAAATGTACCTAAATTTTAAAATTCTTGGGAGAAATTTATCAGCACTGTGGAAGATGACATTCATGGAAGACAGGAACTGGCATATAAATTCATAAAAATGATGGCTAATGAAAACAGGGAAGGAGTAAATATACGCTGTATTGAGGAGCAGAAATGGATAGAACATTATGAAAAGCTATGGTTTGATGAGGCGGCAACAAACGAAGACACATTCCCTACACAATGCTCCTTGTGCCATATTGATCAACTGACCATGGAAGAGCTTCAAGCAGCAATAAAAGGTTCCAAGAATAGAAAAGCGCCTGGGCTCAATGGAATCAATATGGAGCTCCTGAAATATGGAGGTATAATGCTACACTTGCGACTCCTACATCTGTTTAACATCTGCTGGAAGACTCACACTGCTCCAGAGGAATGGAAGATGGCCAAAATAATCTCTATTTTTAAAAAAGGGGATCGAACAAATCCAGAAAACTATAGAGGGATCAGTCTTCTAGATACAGCTTACAAGTTATATGCTACGATAATCTCTAAACGACTTCAAATTATAACAGAAGTATTATTATAAGAGAGTCAAATGGGGTTCAGGAGAGGGCGATCCTGTATCGACGCGGTATTCACTTTGAAAATTATTATAGAAAAACGCCGAGAGTACAACTGTGAAACGCACATGGCCTTCGTGGATTGGGAGAAAGCGTTTGACAACGTCGATAGGAAACTACTCTGGAGAATAATGGAGAAACATGGTTACCCCAAGCACTTGATAAGTAGCATACGAAGTTTGTACAACGATTCTTCAATAAAAATGGAGGTGCAGTGTGGGAGACTGTCCAGGAAAATTCCTGCGAATAAAGGTGTTAAACAGGGGTGTCCAATATCTCCAACACTATTCAATATATATGTTAGTGAGCTTATGTATGAATGGCAATCAAAAGTTGACAAAGGCATTCCTCTTGCCCGAAATACTTTTATAAATAATTTATTATTTGCTGACGACACAGTTATACTGCAGGAATCTGAAGACAAGCTACAAATTTCAATGCATAAGCTACATATTTTGAGTAAACGTTTTAATATGAAAATTTCAAGAAAGAAAACAAAAATAATGGCTTTCCAGGGGAAATGGCCAACAAGGTCCAAGATAATGATTGACAATACTATTTTTGACCAAGTGAGCAATTTTAAATATCTTGGTTGTGACATAACATACGACCAGGATAAAGATGTCCAGCAAAAAATAACAAAGTTCAGCTCGGTATGTGGGGCAATAAGTAGGTCCCTGAAGAACAAAGCTAGGAAGGATACGCTAATGAAATTTTATAGAGTTATGGCGATACCTACCTTAGCTTATGGAAGTGAAGCATGGGTGCTGTCTAAGAAACAAGAATCCAAGATTCAAGCAGCAGAGATGAAATTTCTTAGACATATAAAGGGATGCACCAGAGAAGATCGCTTCAGGAACGAAGTAATAAGGGAGGAATGTGGAACACAACCGCTAGCTGGCATAATCAAGCAATACAAAGGAAAATGGTCAGAACATCTTTTCAGAATGCCGCAAGACCGCCTTCCTTTGAACGCATGGCATCATATACCAAGGGGTAGAAGAGGTATTGGAAGACCGAGGAGGAGATGGACGCCGGAACAGGCTTAGCTCACAGCTAAAATAGCCTAATCCATGACGACGACGACGACGACGAATTTTAAAATTTAAATTTACGAGAACAGCCAAAAAAAAAGGCACATGTCAAAAACAAGGTTTACACAAACAAGTTAATTTCCCATCAACAGTTGGTTAGAAAGCTGAACCAACAGCTGAGAATATTTTAAAAAATTACTCAGATATTTTAAAAAACTAAAATTCCTTTTGCTCTAAAACGTTCAGTATAAAATTACTCGTTCCTGGTGGCATATGTTTTCTGAGTAAATCTGCTAAAAACTTGATTTTGTCATTAAAATAATTTTTTAATGGTTTTCTGGTAGATCTAGGTCTGAACTATTGAAAAATATTTTTTTTTGTCATCAGTCTCTCGACTGGTTTGATGCAGTTCTCCAACCTGTTCTATCTTGCGCAAGTCGTTTCATATCTACATATACCTGCAACACCCTACATCTTTTGTAATTTGCTTTATAATATATTCTAATCTTTGCCTCCCTCTACAATTTACTCCCTCAATATTACCCTCCATTATTGATAGATGTCTTAAGATATGCCCCACTAGCCTATCCCTTCTTTTGGTAAGATGCTTCCATATACTTCTTTTTTCATCCACTCGCCTAAGAACCTCTAAATTACTTATTTTGTCCACCCACCTAATCTTTAACATTTTTCTATAACACCACATTTCAAAAGCTTCTATCCTCTTCTTTTCTACAGCCCCTATCACCCACGTTTCACTTCACTCCAAACATAATGTTTTAAGAAATTTTTCCTAATCTGTAAATCAATGTTTGTAGTCAGTAAGCTGTTTTTATTTCAAAGGCTTTTCTAGCTTGAGCAATTCTACTCTTGATATCACTTGTGCTTCTACCATCCTTTGTTATTTTACTCCCTAGATGGCAGAATTTTCCAACTTTTTGTATGTTTTCGTTGCCTACTTTTAAATTTCCCATCTCTTCTAAACCACACTTGCTGCTGCACAACATTTTCGTTTTGTTCTTATTAAGTTTCATGAAGTAATCCTTTCTCAAGATCTCTTCCATTCTATTTAAGGCATCCTCTAGTTCTTTCTTTGTCTCGGCTTGAAAAATATAAAAAACCGAAAATCAAAATGTTCAGTAAAATCAGCATACAGTCTTGCCTTAAACCACAATCTTAAAAAAAACCAAAATTTTCCAAATTTTTTTTTGTTTTTTATTCCTAATTTGTGTACGTTGCAATCTGTTCAATTTAGAACAATAAGCAACCCCCATGACCCAATGAGATGAGGATGAAGTGTATGACGTGTAAATGTGGTGTAGTCTAGTACAGACCCAGGCCGACCATTCCTGAGAGAGTATGGTTAATTAAACCCCAACCATCAAAGTACACCGGTAACCATTGTCTAGTATTCAGATCCGTATAAAAGTAACTACCTTTACTAGGATTTGAACCAGAAACCTTTGTCTCCGAAAATCAGCTGTTAAACAGCTGATTTTGGCGACGACTTCAACTCTAGACCAACCCGGTGGATTAAAAAAATCCACCGGTATTTTTAAAAACCAACCCGGTTATTTTAAAAAATAACGCAGATATTTAAAAAAAATTAAAATTCCCTTTGCTCTAAAACGCTCAGTATAAAATTACTCGTTCTTGGTGGCATAAGTTTTCTGGGTAAATCTGCTACAAACTTAATTTTTTCATTAAAATAATTTTTTAATGGTTTTCTGGTAGATCTACGTCTGAACTACTGAAAAATATAAAAAACCGAAAATTAAAATTTACAGTAAAATCATCATACAGTCCGCCTTAAACCACAATCTTAAAAAAAAACCATAATTTTCCATATTTACATTGGAAAAAGAATTTACATTGTAAATAAAGAATTAAAGAGAAAAAAAAGTCTCTCGTTCCTTTTTCTTACAATTTGTTTATAATTTATATTAAAAACTAGTTACAAAATATAAAGTTATTACAAAAATACATACTTATTATTTTTCTCACAAAGATCATATTTTATAAAAGATAAAAATAAAAAAAAAATGTGAGTGTCTTACATAAGATTTTTAGTTTAAGTCTCTATTCAAGCATTCCAGTCAAAAACATTACGCCTTATAGCAAATGCACCTCTTTACGTTAGCAACAAAACCTTACATACAGATTTGAAAACACCACTTGTACAAAATTCCATTGAATACCTATACAAACGCTTTCACGACAAGTCACACGAACACGAGAACCCCCTGGTGCATTCAATTTCCACTGTCCATTTACCTGATAATCCCCCTAGACGCCTTAAAAGACGCTGGAGTAGAGACCTGCTAATTTGATATGTTGTTGTTGTTTAGGTCATCAGCCTGTATGTAGGCTGGTTTGAACCTGTAGAGGTTTTACTAAGTAAAACGAGGAATGAGGTGGTTTACCATTGCCACAACTCACTGAGTGGAAAAGTACGCTTATCAGCATGCCGGGCCCTCTAAAATGCACATATTTTCCACTCTGCAAATGACACCTTCACTTCATTCACCACAGGGTCTGGCTGTATAATGAAATTCATTACTTTCAGAGGAGAAAACTCTGATTAGTGTCTTTTACACCTTTACCTCTTCTGCTCTTAAATGATTCAGTCATTCAATTGGCTGACCATGTGATAAGAAACAGAACTATTTATTTTAGCCCTGCAACGAATAGATTGAGTGTAAATAATTTGACACTCCACCTGTCTGTTATGGGCAGAAATTTGATATACAAATTTCATTCTTGGGGAGGCACCAATGGGGGCCTTACCCCTCTCATACCTATAATGTCATTTACATTATTATCATAATCATCAAATTTGCTAATTGTAAAATTTTACAGTTGTAAATAAAGAATTAAAGAGAAAAAAAAGTCTCTCGTTCCTTTTTCTTACAATTTGTTTATAATTTATATTAAAAACTGGTTACAAAATATAAAGTTATTACAAAAATACATACTTATTATTTTTCTCACAAAGATCATATTTTATAAAAGATAAAAATAAAAAAAAAATTTATTCTTGTGTAATTCAATGAGGTAAAGTTGATAGTAAAACACACCCATTTTATTCTCATTGATTGGTTTGAAAAACAATATTATTAATAAACATCAGAACTAGTAGTGAAATTGTAACTAAAAGAGACTAACAACATTTTTATGAAAACAAAAAAAGAAAGAAGTATAAACTAGATTCTTTACAGTAGTTGTCCATAAACTAAAAATAAAAAAATAACCTACAATTGTAAACAACTGATATAAATCAAGTACTTGTCGTAGTTTAAAGATAAAAAAATTGTATGATAATTTGCAAGGCACGTAACATTTTTTTCCTAGCTATAGATAAAATTATTAATAATCAATAATCATTTTTATTTTGTTTTATTAAATAAATAAAATGCATTCTAAGACCACAATTTTAAAAATCTTATTTTTTACCGATTATGATGTAAAACATACAAAAAAATCTGGTGTGAAACACTCACACAACTTTCTCTTGCCAATGCAATTTATAAACAATATAACCTAACATTAGTAACAAAACATTAGAAATAAACAAAAAACTAACATAAATAAATATAACCTTATTTTAATCATGACTGAAAGACGCAAAATGAAAATCGAATTCAGTTTGACTAAGAAATACGGAAAATCACTCTTTCCCACTAAACTAGGCTCTGTAGAGAAAAATGCTTTCAATAAAAGTTGTAGATCTTTTAATTTTCTATAAATTTTATTATATACACTTTTGTCGTAAAATGCATTCTAAGGCCGAAATATTTAAAAAATCGATTTTTCACACGTTTTTGTGATAAAAAAATAGAAAATCGCAAATTACCGCTAAACTAAGCGTTACACAAAAATATGTTTGAAATAAAAGTTGTAGAATTTTACATTTTCTACAACTTTTATTATATAACGTTTTGCGCTCAAATGCATATTAAAGCCGAAATCTTAAAAAGAAAATGTTTTTACGTAAAAACAGCCTCACCAAGAATTACAGCAAACATGGCGCCTACCTTATCTTGTAGAGCATAAAAAATAGAGTAAACCAGGCGATTTTTAAAAAAATCGTAGAACCAGTTTTTGAGAAAATCACAAAAAAGTGAAAAATTATACGTATAAACTACTACTTCCGGTTGACCGATTTTGATGAAAATGTTCGTGTCGGGTCCGGTAGTGGTATGTAACTTAAGTTTCAAGTTCGTACAATGTTCCGTTCTTGAGATATTCTGTTCACACACACACACGCACACACACACACACACACGCACACACACACACACAGACCAATCGCTAAAAACATGTTTTTTGGGTTCAGGGGGTCTGAAAACGTATAGATCCGGTGAAAACTCGATTTCGAAAAATCGACATGAAAACAATACTTTCCTTCCTATATATTCATATAGGCAAGAGAAAGTAAAAATAACCTACATTAGTAACCAACTGATATATAAATCAAGTACTTATATATAAACCAAAGTCAAGTACGCCTGGTTTGAGGAAGTTCAACAGGATCTGCAGGACCTGGATATCTCAGAGACACAGATTTTGAACAGAGAGGAAGGATATAAGATCAAAAATCCAAACACGAAATTTCCAGAAGTACCTAAAAGGCAGACAAACAGACATTGGACTGTGGAGGATAGGGCGAGAGTATCGCAGAGGATGAAGAACTACTGGGCAAATAAGAGGAATAACTAGGGATCTTCTATAAATCGATTAATTTTGCTCCAATGAGGGCCTAAAAAAATCAAGTACTTGTCGTAGTTTAAAGATAAAAAAATTATATGATAACTTGCAAGGCACGTAACATTTTTTTCCTAGCTATAGATAAAATTATTAATAATCAATAATCATTTTCATTTTGTTTCATTGAATTAATAAAATGCATTCTAAGACCACAAAATTTTAAAAATCCTAATTTTTACTGATTATGATGTAAAACATACAAAATCACTGAACTAAACTTAGCATTGTAGAAAAAATGTTTAAAAATTAAATTTGTAAATTTATAATTTTCTACAACTTTAATTAATTAAATTTTTGCCCTAAAATTAAGAATGCAATCTTAAGAAAACATTTTTAACTATGGGAGCACAGCATTCCCAAGATTTCAACAAGTATGGTGCTTACACTATCTTGTAAAACATAAAAAATGTAGTAAATGAGCCAATTTTTTAAAAAATCGTAGGAGGTGTTTTTAAAAAAATTGCAAAAAGTGAAAAAGAATCGAACGAATAAACTATATGTACACCCAGTTGACTGATTTTGATGGAAAAGTTAAGAGCTGTTTTTGAGAAAATCGCAAAGAAGTGAAAAGTCACACGAATAAACTACTACCTCAGGTTGATAAATTTTGTTAAAAATTTTTGTGTCGGATCCCACATTGATATCTAACTTAATTTTTAAGTTTCAACTACGTACATTAGCCACTCATACATCAGACACACTTACACATACCAATCGCTAAAAAACATATTTTTTGGGGTTTAGGGGCCCTGAAAACATGTACAAACGGTAAAAACTTGATTTCGAAAAATTGTCATGCAAGCAATATTACTTTCTTTCCCTATACTATAATCATAAAGGGCAAGATAAAGTAAAAATCTGGTGTGAAACACTCACACAACTTTCTCTTGTCACTGTAAATAATGACCAATATAACCTAACATTAGTAATTCAACATTAAAAATAAACAAAAAACTAACCTCAAAAACTTAACCTTATTTTAATCATGAGTGAAACACGCAAAATGAAAATCGACTTAAGTTTGGCTTTAAAATACGGAAATCACTCTTTCACGCTAAACTAGACTCTGTAGAGAAAACTGCTCCAAATAAACGTCGTAGATCTTTTAATTTCCTATAAATTTTATTATAATACGCTTTTGTCGTAAAATGTATACTAATGCTGAATTCTAAAAAAAATCGATCTTTCACACGTTTTCGTGAGAAAAAAATAGAAAATCGCTAATTACCGCTAAACTAAGCGTTATACAAAAATATGTTACAAATAAAAGTTGTAGAATTTTAAATTCTCAAGACAGAGATAACTTTAGAAGCAAAATCAACAAATGGGAACTTACACTAGAGCCAAAGGAACCGAAGCCATACAGGCCAAAGTGGGATGAAGAGCGAAAAAAGCAACACAGCATAAGAATGAAACTGTATTGGCAAGATAAGAAAAACAAAAATCTGATGTGAAACACTCACACAACTTTCTCTTGCCAATGCAAATAATTAATAATAAACCTAACAATAGTAATAAAACACTAGAAATAAACAAAAAACTAATCTCAATAGATATAATCTTATTTTAATCATGAGTGAAAGACGTAAAATGAAATTCGATCTATTTGGCTTAAAAATGTGGAAAATCACTCTTTCACGCTAAACTAGACACTGTACAAAAAAATGCTATAATAAAAGTTGTAGATCTTTTAATTTTCTATAAATTTTATTATATACACTTTTGTCGTAAAATGCATACTAAGGCCGAAATCTTTAAAAAAAAAATATATTTTTCAAATGTTTTCATGAGAAAAAAAGCATAAAATCGCTAATTACCGCTAAACTAAGCGTTATACAAAAAAATGTTAAAAATAAAAGTTGTAGGACTTTAAATTCTCTGCAAATTTAAATATATACATTTTTGCGCTGAAATGCTTAATAAAGCCGCAATCTTAAAACAACAATTTCTTTACGCAAAAACAGCCTCACCAAGAACTTCAGCAAACATGGCGCCTACCCTATCGTGTAGAGAATAAAAAATTGAATAAACCAGGTGATTTTTTAAAAAAATCGTACGACCAGTTTTTGAGAAAATCGCAAAAAGTGAAAAATGACACGAATAAACTACTACTTCCAGTTGACCGATTTTGATGAAAATGTTCGTGTCGGGTCCGGTAGTGGTATGTAACTTAAGTTTCAAGTTTAAAGTTCGTACGATGTTCCGTTCTTGAGATATTCTGTTCACACACACAGACCAATCGCTAAAAACATGTTTTTTGGGTTCAGGGGGTCTGAAAACGTGTATGTCCAGTGAAAACTCGATTTATTAAAATCATCAAGAAAACAACACTTTCTTTCCCTATATATTCATAAAGGGCAAGATGAAGTAAAAATTATAGTAGGCTAAAAAAACAAAATCATAATTGGGTAAAGCCGGAAAAAGTAATTAATGGTATAGGTATCAGACGAACTAATGTCCCATAGCCGAGCGAGTGAAAGGGAGATATGTGGCATAACTACGCATGCGCTCAAAGGTCTTTACCGTTATAATCTAAATCTGAAAACATACTACAGTCGTTATCTACAGTATAAAAGTGAGAATGGTGCGATGCTATGTATTCTCTGTTCTGTTTTATGGTGCTGAATCGTGGACCCTGAATGAGGATATGTGCAAGAAATTGGAAGCGTTTGAGATGTGGCTGTACCGGAGAATACTGAAGATCCCTTGGACTTATCGAGTAACAAATGAAGAGGTTCTCAGAAGAATGGGGAAGAACCGGGAGGTAGTGACCACTATCAAGTCTCGAAAGCTACAGTACTTCGGCCACATTATGAGAAATGCAACCAGATATGCCTTCCTGCAAGCCATTCTACAAGGGAAAATTTTTGGAAAGCGGGGACCAGGTAGAAGAAGAACATCCTGGTTGAAGAACCTCAGAGTCTGGTACAATACAACTTCGGTACGGCTTTTCCGAGTTGCTGCAGACAAGATGAAGATTGCCATGATGATCGCCAACATTCGTAACGGATAGGCAAACCAAGAAGAAGAAGAATGCATAAACGCTTGCTCACAACAATGAGTAAAATTATACGACAATGTTATTGGAACGGCGCGTATGGGTTGTGCGAGTGAGAGCGTTATGCATTCTCTCACTCCCACGGCTAGGGGACTTCAGTTCATCTGAATACTTTATTTATAAAACACTAGTTTACCTGTCTGTAAAACAAAGGCACTTCTTCAGTTGTTTGGTAAGATGTTTTTGATGGTGATGACAAATAAAACATATGCGATAAACCTGAAAGCCAACAGTATGGTGATGATGACGATGATGAATATAAGAAGCCATCTTTTATCACATCTGATGGAAAAGATGCATTCAACATATCTTTCGGTAAATAACCATTATCCCACCAACTGCACTCCTCTCGAGCCATGATTCTTCAAAAACCTAAAATCAAAAAAAAATTACAAATAAAAATATCTGGTGTGAAACACTCACATAACTTTCTCTTGCCAATGCAAATAATTACCAATATAACTTAACATTAGAAATAAATAAAAAATTAACCTCAATTAATATAACCTAATTTTAATCATGAGTGAAAGACGCAAAATGAAAATCAACCTCAGTTTTGCTTAAAAATAAGGAAAATCACTCTTTCACGCAAAACTAGGCTCTGTAGTGAAAAATGCTTTAAATAAAAGTTGTAGATCTTTTTATTTCCTTTAAAATTAATTATATACACTTTTGTCGTAAAATGCATTCTAAGGCCGAAATCTTAAAAAAATCGATTTTTCACACGTTTTCGTGAGAAAAAATCAGAAAATTGCAAATTACTGCTAAACTAAGCGTTATACAAAAAAATGTTTGAATTAAAAGTTGTAGGTTTTAAAATTCTCTACAACTTTTATTGTATAAGTTTTTGGACTAAAATTTATAATGGAGCCGTAATCTTAAAAAAACTATTTATTTACGTGAAAACAGCTTCACCAAGAATTTCAGCATACATGGCGTTTACCCTATTTTGTAGAAAATAAAAAATTTAGTAAACCAGGCGATTTTAAAAAAAAATCGTAGGACTAGTTTTTGAGAAAGTTGCAAAAAAGTGAAAATTTACACGAATAAACTACTACTTCCGGTTGATCGATTTTAATGAAAATGTTCGTGTCGGGTTCGGTAGTGGTATGTAACTTAAGTTTCAAGTTTCAAGTTCGTACGTTGTTCCGTTCTGGAGATATTTTGTATACACACACACACACACACACACACACACACACACACACACATACACACACACACACACACACACACACACACACACACAGACCAATCGCTAAAAAAAACATGTTTTTTGGGTTCAGGGGGTCTGAAAACGTGTAGATCCGGTGAAAACTCGATTTCGAAAAATCGACATGAAAACAATACTATCCTTTCTATATATTCATATAGGCAAGAGAAAGTAAAAAGTAAGGTTTATGAGAAGGTCGGGTTATTGTTGTACAACTATTTATGAAGGGTCGGTTGATTACCTGTTTACATTAAATAAGATTTCTCTAGAAAGGACTTTTATATCGAATTTCGGTGTCTTTCGGGAAGATTCTTTTTTGATTCACTATATAAAGAGACCCCCCCCCCCCCCGAACACGGTCAGTGAGTTAGTATTCGTTTGACCTTTGACGAGTGATTACTATGTGTGCTATTGAAGGTAACTCCGTTAGAACAGGTCAACGGGGGGGAGGGGTTTCCGAGGCATTGTTACTCAGTCTTGTTGTATATGTGCAGTGCGTATTCACTTCCATTGTGTAATATAATTGATTGTAAGTAGCATTAAGTAAATTATTAAGTTATTTATTGTATTACACGTCATTTGTTCTAGCTAGAAGCTTTCCCTCCAACGGTGTGTGCCGCTGAGCTGTTCTGTTCAGTGGTGGGGAAAGCACCTCGTAGTTGTAACAGTAGTATACAGTAAGAAAGAGAGGGAATGATCATTAAGTGAGAAGGAGACAACACTTGCCCCTTTGAAACTATCCCTACTCTACCTACTCGCCCACCCCTTACAAGCTTCTTCCTAAAACAAACGTACTATACTTCTTTATAATTAGTTGTTATTTATTTTGTAACTCTTTTAGTTGTAATAAATATTTGTAATTGTAAACTCTAGTGTATTAATTATTTAATTACCTAGATCCCGAAACGGACCTTAGCGATAAGTGTCACAATATGGTTGCTGTGAATTCAGTATGCGTACCACCACACTATTCCTCATGTACAGTACAATACCGATTGTTGTTGTTGTTTAGGTCATCAGCCAAAAGGCTGGTTTGAACCTGTAGAGGTTTTACTAAGTAAAACGAGGAGTGAGGTGGTTTACCATTGCCACAACTCACTCAGTGGAAAAGTACGCTTATCACCATGCCGGGCCCTCTAAAAAGCACAAATTTTCCACTCTGCAAATGACACCTTCACTTCATTCACCACAGGGTCTGGCTGTATAATGAAATCCATTACTTTCAGAGGAGATAACTCTGATTAGTGTCTTTTACACCTCTACCTCTTCTGTTCTTAAATGATTCAGTCATTTAATTGGCTGACCATGTGTTAAGAAACAGAACTATTTATTTTAGCCCTGCAATGAACAGATTGAGTGTAAAAAATTTGACACTCCACCTGTCTGTTATGGGCAGATAATACCGATTATCCGTGGTAATTGGGAGGATAACTATACCGGATAACCGGAAAACACGGATAATACAACCCAATTCGGTCGAGACCACTTACATCATAAACAAAACCACCAGTTACGCGTATGTTTTATTCTACTGATTAATACATGTTAATACCATCGGATATCGGAAATAAATAAACAAATTGTATGAAATAAAAATATTTACTACATAAATTTATTAATGTAGTATTTTATTTACTTATATTAATTTATTTATTTATCTTACCTTAAACTACGTAACAAAAAAAATTACAAAAAAATCTGTTATTTTACTTTGTTTCATTTTATGCCGCAATATTTTTACTTTCTCTTGCCTATATGAATATATAGGAAGGAAAGTATTGTTTTCATGTCGATTTTTCGAAATCGAGTTTTCACCGGATCTATACGTTTTCAGACCCCCTGAACCCAAAAAACATGTTTTTAGCGATTGGTCTGTGTGTGTGTGCGTGCGTGCGTGCGTGCGTGCGTGCGTGCGTGTGTGTGTGTGTGTGTGTGTGTGTGTGTGTGTGTGTGTGAGTGTGTGTGTGTGTGTGTAAGTTCGTCTGTATGTGTGTCTGTGTGTGTGTGTGCATACAAAATATCTCAAGAACGGAACATTGTACGGACTTGAAACTTGAAACTTAAGTTACATACCACTACCGGACCTGATACGAACATTTTCATCAAAATCGGTCGACCGGAAGTAGTAGTTTATTCGTGTAATTTTTCACTTTTTTGCGATTTTCTCAAAAACTGGTCCTACGATTTTTTTTAAAATCGCCTGGTTTACTCAATTTTTTATTCTATACAAGATAGGGTAGGCGCCATGTTTGCTGAAATTCTCGGTAAGGCTGTTTTCTTGTAAAAACATTTTGTTTTTAAAATTACGGCTTTAATATGCATTTTAGCGCAAAAGTTTATATAATAAAAGTTGTAGAGAATTTAAAATTCTACAACTTTTAGTTCTAACATTTTTTTGTATAACGCTTAGTTTAGCAGTAATTAGTGATTTTCTGATTTTTTTCTCACGAAAACGTGTGAAAAATTGATTTTTTTAAGATTTCGGCCTTAGATTGCATTTTACGACAAAACTGTACATAATAAATTTTATAGGAAATAAAAAGATCTACAACTTTTATTGGGAAAATTTTTCTCTACAGAGCCTAGTTTAGCGTGAAAGTGTGATTTTCCGTTTTTTTTAAGCCAAATTGAGTTCGATTTTCATTTTGCGTCATTCACTCATGATTAAAATAAGGTTATGTTTTTGAGGTTAGTTTTTGTTTATTTCTAATATTTTATTAATAATGTTAGGTTTATTATTAATAATTTGCATTGGCAAGAGAAAGTTGTGTGAGTGTTTCACACCAGATTTTTTCTTTTATTTTTCTTATATAACCACGAATATGTAAAATGTCTACGTAATCTGTGTCATCCTGATTTTCCATGAAAGTAAGTAATGTTTCGGCACCGGTTAAAGCTTCTTTGCAACTGATTTTAGGAGCCGGTTCTGAATCGTCATCACTGCTTTCGTCTTGCTGTATATAGTAAAGAGCTTGGTCCAGGAATTGGCTTGGGTTACACTCTAGTAGATTGTCATCACTAATTTTCTCATAGCCCGAATCGCACGCATCAACATTTAACCACTCATTGTTGTCGTAACCGAACAATATTATCGTAGTAAATCACAATAATTGACCAATAATAGACCAATTGTTACATATGGATCAGAAGCCTGGACCCTGACTGCTTATAACGTTAATACATTAAATGTTTTTGAAAGAAGAATTATCAGGAAAATATATGGAGCAGTAAGGACCAATGGAGAATGGAGAACAAGAACAAACTCAGAGATTGAGGAAATCCTGGAAGGTGCTAATATTGTTCGTTTCATAAAGTCAAGGAGAATAAGCTGGCTTGGGCATACCTACAGAATGAATGAACAGCGAATGCAGAGGCAAATGCTCACAGGTAATATGATGGGTGCAAGAAGGAGAGGCAGACCAAGGAAACGATGGTTGCAGGATGTCGAGATGGATCTGACAGCAATGTCAGTGAGAGGTTGGAAGCGGAAAGCGATGGAGCGAGACGTGTGGAGGCAGATCGTAGAGAAAGCCAAGGTTCAGCACGGACTGTAGCGCTATGAGAAGAAGAAGAAATCACAATAATTGTGATAATTACGATGACGAAAATGTCGGGAGTTGAAAAGTTTTAATTTGTAAAAGTTATACAGTACATACATTTTTAATTTTTCTAGCCGGCCGCGTTGGCGATGGTAACGTGCTCGCCTCTCATCCCACGAATCCCACTCGGGCATGGCATTTTTTCATACGTTACAAAAAATTCATTTCATCCTTCATCGCCTGTATTAGCAGCAATTTGCAAAACAGTCGGACGTAAAACCAAAAAAAAAAAAAAAAAAATTTCTAGTGATCGTACGGTTCATCCAAACCCCGGTTAAACGATCCACGGAAAATCGGTACCCTACTGTACGTATTCATTCATAAGCTCACTCACCAGTCCCAATAAATATTTCAAATATTTTATAAAAATTTATACCAGTTGATTAAATTGATACAATAAAATACATTTTAAAAATAAATAAATAAATATACTACACAAAAAATTGGATGTATTAGGCCTACATTATCACCTGATAAACCTGTCTGAGAACATTTTTATATCTTTATTTAAAAATGATCAATTTTGTTCTGAAAAAACTAATATGTCAAGAAAACAGTCAATTACATATATTATATAAAAATAAACTGTATTTTAAAATCTTATTATCTACTCAACTGATTAAGTTATGTATTTATATTAATTACAGCTGTAAATAAAAGTGACTAAAAAAATATATATTAAATTCATGTAGAATGACATAGTAATTTGTGATTGTTAAATTGATTATCTAGTTACCATTTTACAATAAAAATAATTGCTCTAAAAAATATTGTTATTTATATACATCTTATATGATTTTATGATTTTTTGTTGCATTTAACAACATTTTTATTGTAATTTTCTTACATCTCTGTATACTTATAAATAAATTAAGTTTACATATTAATATGTAAAGCTTTTTTTTAAACCTTTTAATTGGCCTAGTTCATAATCGATGGGTAGATTGTACCGGGTGTCCCAAGAAGAGGTTGTTATTTTTTAATTAATATGCCAGGCGTATCGCACGCTCTACAGACTGGAAACTTTACAAAATAAATAGATACTAGTGGACCCGTGCGAATAAATTCGCACAATAAGATGCAGATACGAGGGGGTACCCAAAAGTATCCGGAATAGCTCTGCTGTGGGCGGAGCTTGTGCAGTACAAATTCCCGCCACTAGGCTGCTTGTAGCGCTACTCATTGCCAGTTCATTGCCATTTTGTTCGTTGATCTAGCTTGTTCTGTTCTCGTGCAGTGATTGTTCTCGCTAGTGCTGTTTTGTGCTCGTGTCGTTTTTCATGGTGGCAAGTTTTAATGAACAACGTGCGGCTGTGAAATTTTGCTTCTTGCTCGGTAAAAACGCCGCGGAAACAGTTGTAATGTTGAACACAGCTTACAAAGACGACGCTATTGGAAAAACCCAAGTGTACGAGTGGTTTTTGCTCTTTAAAAATGGCGACATGTCGATTGAGAACAAACCTCGTTCTGGACGACCGTCGACTTCCCGAACAGACGAAAATGTTGTGAAAGTGAAAGAAATTGTACGAACAGACCGACGACAGACCATTGACCAAATATCACAGGTTAGTGGGTTATCTTGGAGCTCAGTCCAACGCATTTTAACAGAAGACTTGACAATGAAAAGAGTCGCTGCCAAGTTTGTGCCTCGGGTTCTGACAGACACTCAAAAGGAACATCGAATTGAAACGTGTAGTGATTTGAAACAACAGCTTGAAACTGATCCAGATTTCATGTCAAAGATCATTACGGGTGACGAGTCTTGGTGCTATGGGTACGACCCAGAAACCAAACAAAAATCCAGTCAATGGAAGACTTCATTATCACCCCGACCAAAAAAAAGTCGTCAAGTCAGATCTAACATCAAAACAATGCCGAGTTGTTTTTTTGATGTGAGGGGAATTGTCCATTCAGAGTTCGTTCCACCAGGCCAGACGGTAAATCAAGCTTTTTATCTTGAAGTGTTAAGAAGACTACGAAACAGCATTCGTCGTAAAAGACCTAATTTGTGGCAGACAGGGGACTGGTTTTTCCACCACGACAACGCGCCTGCACACACGGCAATCTCGGTTACCCAGTTTTTGGCGAAAAACGGCATGGTTTTGCTACAACACGCACCGTACTCACCCGATCTGGCTCCGTGTGATTTTTTCTTGTTCCCACGCATGAAAAGGGGCATGAAAGGTCTCCGATTTAACAACGTTGATGATGTCAAGAAAAAAACGACGGATGAGCTGGCAGCCATCACTGAAGAGGAGTACAAAAAATGTTTTGAACAGTGGAAGCACCGGTGGGACAAATGTATTAGTTGTAATGGAGAGTATTTTGAAGGGGATAAGGTTCTTTTGTAAAAAAATTAAAAATAAATAGTTTTAAAAAATAATTCCGGTTTCTTTTGGGTACCCCCTCGTAAAATGAATTTCAAAGCAAATAATTAACAATATGAATGAATTTCAAAGCAAATAATTAACAATATTACCTAACATTAGTAATAAAACATTAGAAATAAACAAAAACCTAACCTCAATAAACACAACCTTATTTTAATCATGAGTGAAAGACGCAAAATGAAAATCAACTTCAATTTGGCTTAAAAATACGAAAAATCACTCTTTCACTCTAAACTAGGTACACTATACATAAAATTCTAAAATAAAAGTTATAGGCCTACATCTTTTAATTTTCTATAACTTCGATTTCGTACACTTTTGTCATAAAATGCATACTAAGACCGAAATCTTAAAAAAATCGATTTTTCACACGTTTTCGTGGGAAAAAAACAGAAAATTGCTAATTAACGCTAAACTAAGCGTTATACAAAAATGTTCGAATTAAAAGATGTAGGTTTTTAAATTCTCTACAACTTTTATTATATAAATTTTTTCGCTAAATTGCATATTAAAGCCGTAATCTTAAAAAAACTTTGTTTTTACGTGAAAACAGCCTCACCAAGAGTTTCAGCAAACATGGCGCCTACCCTATCTTGTAGAGTATACAAAATTTAGTAAACCAGGCGATTTTAAAACAAATCGTATGACCAGTTTTTGAGAAAATCGCAAAAAAGTGAATAATTACTCGAATAAACTACTACTTCCGGTTGACCGATTTTGATGAAAGTGTTCGTGTTGGGTCCGGTAGTGATATGTAACTTAAGTTTCAAGTTCGTACGATGTTCCGTTCATGAGATATTCTGTTACGTGTAGATATACGTGTAGATCCGGCGAAAACTCTATTTGTTAAAATCGACATGAAAACAATACTTTCTTTCCTATATATTCATATAGGCAAGAGAAAGTAATATAAAATTCATGTAGAATGACATAGTAATTTGTGATTGTTAAATTGATTATCTAGTTACCATTTTACAAAAGGAATTGCTCTAAAAAATATTTATATACATCTTATATGATTTTATGATTTTTTGTTGCATTTAACAACATTTTTATTGTAATTTTCTTACATCTCTGTATACTTATAAATAAATTAAGTTTACATATTAATATGTAAAGTTTTTTTTCAAAAACCTTTAATTGGCCTAGTTGATAATCGAAAGGTAAATTGTACAGGGTGTCCCGAAAAGAGGTTGTTATTTTTGAATTAATATGGCGGACGTATCGCGTACTCTACACACTGGAAACTTTACAGTTATAAAAATCTGGTGTGAAACACTCACACAACTTTCTCTTTCCAATGCAAATAATGACCAATATAACCTAATATTAGCAATAAAACATTAGAAATAAATAAAAAAAAACCTCAAAAAACATAACCTTATTTTAACCGTGAGTGAAAGACGCAAAATGAAAATCAACCTCAGTTTGGCTTAAAAATACGGAAAATCACTCTTTCAAGCTAAACTAAGCTCTGTAACGAAAAATTATATAAATAAAAGTTGTAGATCGTTTTATTTCCTATAAATTTGATTATACACTTTTGTCGTAAAGTGCATACTAAGACCGAAATCTTAAATAAATGGATTTTTCACACGTTTTCGTGAGAAAAAAAACAGAAAATCGCTAATTACAGCCAAACTAAGAGTTATACAAAAAAAAGTTACAAATAAAAGTTGTAGGATTTTAAATTCTCTACATATTTTATTATAAAATTTATTATAAATTTTTGCGCTAAAATGCATATTAAAGCCGTAATCTTAAAAAAAAACAATTTATTTACGTAAAAACAGCGTTACAAAGAATTTCAGCAAACATGACGCCTACTCTATCTTGTAGAGAATAAAAAATTAAGTAAATAAGGCGATTTTTAAAAAAATCGTAGGACCGGTTTTTGAGAAAATCGCAAAAAAGTAAAAAATTACACGAATATACTACTACTTCCAGTTGACCGATTTTGATGAAAGTGTTCGTGTTGGGTCCGGTAGTGAGTGAAATGTAACTTAAGTTTCAATTTTCAAGTTTGTACAATGTTCCGTTCTTGAGATATTTTGTATATACGTACACACACACACACACACACACACACATACACATACACACACAGATCAATCGCTAAAAACATGTTTGTGTGGGTTCAGGGGGTCTTTATACGTGTAGATCCGGTGAAACTGGATTTGTTAAAATCGACATGAAAACAATACTTTCCTTCCTATATATTCATATAGGCAAGAGAAAGTAAAAATGTAACAAACAATTGGAACGGATACTCACAAATTAAATGCTTGACCTTAAAAATTAATATCTATGTATAGTACATTTATTTTAGGAAGACGCTGTAAGGGGCGGGCGAGTAGGTAGAGTAGGGATAGTTTCAAAGGGGCAAGTGTTGTCTCCTTCTCACTTAATGATCATTCCCTCTCTTTCTAACTGTATACTACTGTTACAACTACGAGGTGCTTCCCCCACCACTAAACAGAACAGCTCAGCGGCACAGAGCGTTGGAGGGAGAGCTTCAAGCTAGAACAAATGACCTATATTTAACTAGGATGCTTCAATTAGATTTATTCTAATTGAGATAACTTATTTAGGTCACGGTGATAAAATTAATAGATAGACTAATAAATAAATAAATTAACGTAAACTGTCACAAAAACAACCTCAAAGGGAAATTGTAAGTTCTCAGTATGCGGTCAAAAGAATCATATTACTACATGTGACAATACAGATGGCACGTGTCTTAGAATAGAGTGCATAGCATGGACTTATTTATTTGTTTTTTTAACTTCTAATTTATGTATATATTTTTATGTAGACAAAACAGATTCCTGCACCGATAAATTTCTTGGCAAATTTCCTAAAGAATCTGTTATTGTAGCTGTACATTATTAGAACTGTACATACGTGTAGACGAATTGATTTTTTACTTTCTCTTGCCTATATGAATATATAGGAAGGAAAGTATTGTTTTCATGTCGATTTTAAGAAATCGAGTTTTCACCGGATCTATACGTTTTCAGACCCCCTGAACCCAAAAAATATGTTTTTAGCGATTGGCCTGTGTGTGTGTGTGTGTGTGTGTGTGTGTGTGTGTGTGTGTGTGTGTGTGTGTGTGTGTGTGTGTGTGTGCGCGCGCGTGCGTGTGTATGTGAGTGTGTGTGTGTGTGTGTGTGTATGTGTGTGTGTGTGTGTGGGTGTGGGTGTGGATGTGTGTGTGTGGGTGCGGATGTGTGGGTGGGTGGGTGCGCGCGCGCGTGTGTGTGTGTGGTTGTGTGCGCGCGCGTGCGTGCGTGTGTGCGTGTGTATGTGTATGCGTGCGCGCGCGCGCACGTGTGTGTGTGTGTACAAAATATCTCAAGAACGGACCATCGTACGAACTTGAAATTTAAAACTTAAGTTACATACCACTACCGGACCCGACACGAACATTTTACATCAAAATCGGTCAACCGGAAGTAGTAGTTTATTCGTGTAATTTTTCACTTTTTTGTGATTTTTTCAAAAACTGGTTCTACGATTTTTATAAAAATTGCCTGGTTTACTCAATTTTTTTTATTCTCTACAAGATAGGATAGGCGCCATGTTTGCTGAAATTCTCGGTGAGGCTGTTTTTACGTAAAAAATTGTTTTTTAAGATTACGGCTGTAATATGTATTATAGCTCAAAAATTTATATAATAAAAAATGTAGAGAATTTTAAATTCTACAACTTTTATTTCAAACAATTTTTTGTATAACGCTTAGTTTAGCGGTAATTATTGATTTTCTGTTTTTTCTCACGAAAACGCGTGAAAAATCGATTTTTTTTTTAAGATTTCGGCCTTAGTATGCATTTTATGAAAAGTGGATATAATCAAGTTTATAGGAAATTAAAAGACCTACAACTTTTATTAAGGGCATTTTTCTCTACAGAGCCTAGTTTAGTGTGAAAGAGTGATTTTCCGTATTTTTAAAGCAAACTGAGATCGATTTTCATTTTGTGTCTTTCATATATGATTAAAATTAGGTTATGTTCATTGAGGTTAGGTTTTTGTTTATTTCTAATGTTTTATTACTAATGTTAGGTTTATTGCTAATTATTTGCACTGGCAAGAGAAAGTTGTGTGAGTGTTTCACACCAGATTTTTTGGTTTAACATCCGACTGTCTGCAATTACTGCTAATGCAGACGGTGAAGGATGAAATGATTTTTTTGTAACGTATGAAAATATGCCGTGCCTGAATGGGATTCGAACCCAAACCCGCATGATGAGAGGCAAGCACGTTATCAACTACGCCAATGCGGACGAGTTTGGACCACTAAATAAAAAAAGTATAAATGAGAATCGAAGCGATTAAGAGTTGCTAGTACTAACAAACCAGGTTAAAAAAAAAGAATAATTAGGTTTTCATTTTTGATAAAGTATTAAACGCGTGTTGAAAAAGTAGTCCTAAATTATTTACTTCAGGCCTACGTCATATAAAAGTAATCTCTTTAACGCAACACGTGTGTGTCTAAGTTCAGTGTCATCACATTCGTTTCGTTATTAATTAAAAATTTAGTTTTTACTCATATCTTTACAAGGACGTAAACAAATTCAAAACGGAAAATTCCTATACAATCTGTTGTGAACCAATCACACGACTTGCCGGCCGCATTGGTGTAGTTGGTTACGTGTTCGGCTCTCATCATGTGGTCTTGGGCTCGAATCCCATTCAGGCACGGAATATTTTCATACGTTACAAAAAAAATTTCATCTTCCATCGTCTGCACTAGAAGTAATTGCAGAACAGTCGGACGTTAAACCAAAAAAAAATCTGGTGTGAAACACTCACACAACTTTCTCTTGCCAATGCAAATAATTAACAGTAAACCTAACATTAGTAATAAAACATTACAAATAAACCAAAAACTAACCTAAAAAACATAACCTTATTTTAATCGTGAGTGAAAAACGCAAAATGAAAATCAACCTCAGTTCGGCTTAAAAATACGGAAAATCACTCTTTCACACTAAACTAGGCTCTGTAGAGAAAAATGCTATAAATAAAAGTTGTAGAGCTTTTTATTTCCTATAAAATTAATTACATACTTTTTTGTCGTAAAATGCATTCTAAGGCCGAAATCTTAAGAAAAATCAATTTTTCACACGTTTTCGTGAGAAAAAAACAGAAAATCGCTAATTACTGCTAAACTAAGCGTTATACAAACAATGTTTGAAATAAAAGTTCTAGAATTTACAATTCTCTACAACTTTTATTTATAAACTTTTGCGCTAAAATGCATATTAAAGCTGTAATCTTAAAAAAACTATTTTTTTACGTGAAAACAGCCTCACCAAGAATTTCAGAAAACATGACGCCTACCCTATCTTGTAGAGAATAAAAAATTGTGTAAACCAGACGATTTTTAAAAAAATCGTAGGACCAGTTTTTGAGAAAATCGCAAAAAATTGAAAAATTACTCGAATTAACTACTACTTCCGGTTGACCGATTTTGATGAAAATGTTTGTGTCAGGTCCGGTAGTGGTATGTAACTTAAGTTTCAAGTTCGTACAATGTTCCGTTCTTGAGATATTCTGTTCACACACACACACAAACACACAGACCAATCACTAAAAACATGTTTTTTAGGTTCAGGGGGTCGAAAACGTGTAGATCCGGTGAAAACTCGATTTGTTAAAATCGACATGAAAAGAATACTTTCCTTCTTATATATTCATATAGGCAAGAGAAAGTAAAAATTACACGACTTTCTCTTGCTAGAGTAAATAATTAAAACTATAACTTATGTTTAATCATGAATAAACAATGCAAAATGAAAACCATAACTTAATTTTAATCATGAATAAATGACGCTAAATAAATATCAATCTCTGTAAAACTTAAAAATACGGAAAATCACTAATTGACGCTAAACTAAGCTCCGCAGAAAAAAAAATTGAGATGAAATTTTTTTTCTATAACTTTTTGTACACACTTCGTTAAGTGCATACTACGGTCGCCACCTTTAAAAAATAAATGTTTGAAATTAAAGTTGTAGGTTTTTAATTTTTTACAATTTTAATTATATACATTTTTAGCCAAGGCCGGAATTTTTAGAAAACTATTTTTTCAACGAGATCAAAGTCTCCTAGAATTTCAGCAGTCACTATGCTTTTCCTATTATATAAAACGTTAAAATAATGTATTAAATGGAACGATTTTTAATAAAATCGTAAGAGCCATTTTTGAGGAAATCGCAAATATGTGAAAATATTTGTACGAATAAATTACTACTTCCGGTTGACTGATTTTGATGAAAATTTTGCATTAAGGGGAGCACTATACCTCCTCTCTAACCCACGTTAAATTGACCTAATTTTAGGTACACGTTTCTAAGAAACCGTTAAGTGTTAGGGCTTTAATTTGTTTGTGCCTATTCTATGACACCTTTTTAAACTCTGGTACTAGAATTATTAATATTATTATTATTAATTAATATATATTATTAATTATATTATTATTAATATTATTATTAATAGAGCTAGCGATATCATTTCGAGACTTTTTTTTGAAAAATGAAAAACAATATTTAATTTTTTTTTAGAATTTTTTAAATTAAATCGAACTTAGTAATAATACTGCAATGATTCTAGTACCATATGTCACAATTATTCTGGGAAACATGCTCAAAAAATTGCAACCTTCACAGTCAAATAGTTTTTGAGAAAACTGTACCTTTTTGGAAAAAAGTGAATTTTCGGGAAATGAGCTGTAAGTTTTACTTAACCTAAAATCGGCCTGCACCATAATATTGATTCTCACCAGACTATTCTTTTTCCTCAAATAATTTCTCTTTTTTTTGCCTTATTTCTTTTGATACTTTTTCCATTGCCTTCTCAGCTTTCTGTGTTCTCTGAATATCGCAACTCTTAATTTTTTCCGCAGATTAACTCAATTAAAAGAAATTCTGGTCAAAACATTATTTAACAAAAATCTGCATAGCTTCCGTAATTTCTATCGTACAGTTGTAATTTTTATATGTAATTACACAGAAAAAAATACAAAAGGCAATGGCGCCAAAACTAGAAAAATCTATTTTTTTCGATTTTCGAGGCACCTAAGTTGTGGTCTATGTTTTAACTTTCTACGATATTCCGTTCTTGAGATATTTTGCTCTACAAAACTAATTGGTAAAAACATGTTTATTTTTAATTCAGAGGGGCTGAAAACGCTTATATCCGGTGAAAATTTGATTTTGAAAAATCGACATAAAACAATACTTTCCATTCCTACATAATCACTCATACAGGGCAAGATAAAATAAAAATGAAAAACTGGTAACAAGAACTGCACAAATTATTATACGGGAAATAATCTTACTATTATAATATTACAATTACAGATCTATGGTGCAAAGTTCAGTTTCTCTTAACTTGCATTTGAATAAACAAAACTTTTAAATTAACCTAAAATGTTAAGGTTACTTCTCTAGCCTTAAGTTTATCTCATTCTGAAAAACAATATTTTATTACGAGTATTATTGTTCGATATTCAATTTTTATTATTGAATGGAATTTTTAAGTAGTATATGAAAACAATTTTTTTGATAATAAATAGAACAAATTCCATGGTTAAATTCTAATTGATAACTCAATAATGCTAATAAATTTACTTCATAGCCGAACAATAAATTATATTTGTCTGAACAGTAAGAAAATTTAAAAGTTGAAAAAGAAAATTATGTAAGATCAGTTAAAATTTTCTATTAATTTATGTAATGACTTTCGGACCAGCCCAGTCAGTCAGCTGGTAGAGAGTCGCTATTATTTGTCAAGTAACACCGGTTAGGCAAGCGACTTTGTATGGTGACCAGTTGACAACCATCCATGAACAAACTCTACTGGGGGTCCCTGTTCAAACTCATGTCTAATCTACGTCAAAAAATACAGCAAAAAGCAGCGATCAAATTGGGTAGTTGTCAACAATGTACAGTTCCCGATAACAAATAAAAACTAAAAAAAAAATCTGGTGTGAAACACTCACACAACTTTCTCTTGCCAATATAAATAATTAACAATAAACCTAACATAAGTAATAAAATATTAGAAATAAACAAAAAACTAACCTCAAAAAACATTAGCGAAATACGCAAAATTAAAATCGACCTCAGTTTGGCTTAAAAATACGGAAAATCGCTCCTACACGCTAAACTAGGCACTGTACAAAAAAAAGCTTGGAATAAAAGTTGTAGATCTTTTAATTTTCTATAAATTTTATTGTACACACTTTTGTCATAAAATGCATTCTAAGGCCGAAATCTTAAAAAAATCGATTTGTCACACGTTTTCGTGAAAGAAAAACAGAAAATCGCTTATTACCGCTAAACTAAGCGTTATACAAAAAAAAGTTTGAAATAAAAGTTGTAGAATTTTACATTCTCTACAACTTTTATTATATAACGTTTTGCGCTAAAATGCATATTAAAGCCGCAATCTTAAAAAGAAAAAGTTTTTACGTGAAAACGGCCTCGCCCAGAATTTTAGAAAACATGGCGCCTACCCTATCTTGTAGAGAATAAAAAATTGAGTAAACCAGGCGATTTAAAAAAAATCGTAGGACCAGTTTTTGAGAAAATCACAAAAAAGTGAAAAATTACACGAATAAACTACTACTTCCGGTTGACCGATTTTGATGAAAATGTTCGTGTCGGGTCCGGTAGTGGTATGTAACTTAAGTTTCAAGTTTCAAGTTCGTACGATGTTCCGTTCTTGAGATATTCTGTTCACACACAGACACACACACACAGACCAATCGCTAAAAACATGTTTTTTGGGTTCAGGGGGTCTGAAAACGTATAGATCCGGTGATCTATGAATTATGAATTACATAAATATTATGTAATTATTCAACATCAGGCATTTTCATCAATAGAAATTGTAAAAAAACTTACAAATAAATTTATCAAAATTGTTTTTAGCATACATAAATTATTAGGAATTTAATTGACATTAAACTGAATGGATAGAAGAAAATCGTAAAACCTATAGTGAGAATTTAGGCTGAAAAAATAGCTTCTATAAACGTTTAAAATCACCTCATATGTTCTAAATTTGGCCCTTTACGAGAAAAAATAAGTCAATTTTAGTGATATGTTAAACAACTTTAGTATAATGATTTTAAGATTTTAGCCTTTCAATAAATTGACTAAGTTAATGAATTTTGTAAATTCTAAAGCCTTTTAAAAGCAACCTAGTTATATACAGGCTGATTCAAAACTATACGGCAATCTCTTGGGATCTCATTCTATAGCTAAAAATAAGAAAAAAAGTTCATATAAACATATGCCTGAAAACGCTTAGTTAGCGAATTACGGCTAGCGAAAAGTTTCACCACAACTCTGTACCCTCGGTGAAGTAAGGCCGTATAAAAATGTTAAAGGTAGTTACAAAGATACAAACAAATACAATTGTTTCTTATGTTTTTTAATCTGAAAAAAAGAATAAAAATGGTTCCAGAGCTGTAAATGCAATACTTTCAGAGATATCTTACGTAAAACACAAGAATTGGTGCAAAGAATTAACACATTTTTGTGTTTAACGTAAGATTACTTCCATAAATGGTAAATAAAGGTGTATTTTTTCTTAACCCTTTCAGTGCCAACGTCCGAAAAACAGGACGTCAATGTATTTTACGTAGTGACAACATTCGGTTTACCGGACGTTCTTAAGTTATGCATACAGTGCTAACATCCGAATAACCGAACATTTCCAGAACAACTTTTAAACAAAAATTAATGGAATAATGTATTATGAAACCGCCTCCGTGGCGTAGTGACTAGTGGGCTAGCCTAAAAGCGAAAGGTGCCCCGGGTTCGTTTCCCGGTTAGGGTCTGGAAATTTTAACATGTTAAAACCACCGTTAAGGTGCCAAAACTCACAGTAGTTGCTAATGACCAAGCTGTCGATGTGACTAAGTAAAATAAAAAAAACTATTTTCAATAGTATTTTTAGTGTTAGAACGATTTTATGAACACAATAACAATGAATTTTTAACAGGAAATTTTATTTTTCTGTAACGTTGAAATTTTGGTTGGCAATGGCAGGCTTACGCCTGCAAGTTTTTGAAATAAGAGCTGCCACTTTTTGTACTCCCTTATTCAAATTAAATGGCTTTAGATTAAACTTTCAAATATTGTTTTGGCACTGAAAGGGTTAAATAAATTAGTAGGAAATTTAATTTTGAAAAGATTCATGTGAATTACTCAGGAAAAAATGAATAAAAAATATTAAAATTTCGCTTTAATTAAAATCAAAACAAACACACATACAACGCA
This sequence comes from Catonia carolina, assembly GCA_035578175.1. Classification (NCBI taxonomy): domain Eukaryota; kingdom Metazoa; phylum Arthropoda; class Insecta; order Hemiptera; family Achilidae; genus Catonia; species Catonia carolina. Next base: position 3,115,510 of record JAQMRL010000021.1, on the reverse strand, counting down.
AATTGGCATTAACACATAAAACGCCGGCCGCATTGGCGCAGTTGGTAACGTGCTCGCCTCTCATCATGCGGTCCTGGGTTCGAATCCCACTCAGGCATGGCATATTTTCATACGTTACAAAAAATCATTTCATCCTACATCGCATAAAGTTCCACCCCAACGTCGTCGCTAATGACCGTTGCAGTTGATGCGACGTAAAATAAATAAAAATTTAAAAAACGCAAATTCTTAACTGCATAAATATTAACTAATATTTTGGTTGGAAGTAACAGCTGATCATTTATTTTATACTGAACATTAAAATAAAATATTTTGATTTTAAATCTTGTTAAACCAATAGAGGAGTTCGACAGGGATGTTGTATATCGTCGACTTTGTTTAATATATATGTGGACGACATGTTGAGAACGTGGAAATGTAATGTAGACCCAGGTATACAGATCTCAGATGGCTTCTTTATGAACTCTCTTTTATATGCGGATGACAAAGTTGTAATACAACAGAATGAAGATGAGTTACAAAAATCGGTATTTATGTTGGAACAAGTTGCAAAACAATACAATCTGGAAATATCATCCACAAAATCTAAAACTATGGCTTTTAAAGGTAAATATACAATAAGGACGAGAATAGAGATGAATGGAAGGGCAATAGAACAGGTTAAACATTTTCAATATCATGGGAGTGATGTTTCATACGATTTTGATAAAGACATAACAGTTAAACTGGCCAAATTTCAGAATATTTGTGGAAATATTCACAGACATCTGAAGAATAAAACGAGGAAGGAAACACGCCTCAAATTTTTCAACACTATTGCGGTTCCAACACTCCTATATGGCAGTGAGTCTTGGGTGCATACTGCTAAAAGCGATAGTAAAATTCAGGCTGCGGAAATGAAGTTTTTACGAAGTGTGCATGGATGTACCAGAATGGATAGAATAAGGAATGTGGATATTAGAAGCGCACTATCAGTTCAGTCTTTGCATGAAAAGATAATAAAAAATAGACAAAGATGGTGTAGTCACCTGGACAGAATGCCAAACGAAAGGATGCCAGTGGCAGCTTTAAATTATCAACCAGTTGGCAGAAGAGATGTAGGGAGGCCGAGAGGGAGATGGGTACCGGAACAGGTTCATGTAACCTAATCCTTGGAAGTGAAGATGATGATGATGATGATCTTGTTAATATTTTAAAAATTATACTTAATTTTTTTCGTTTCCGAAGCAATACCACTGGTTATTGCCTTCGTCATGTGAACCCGTTCATGCTATTTACTTATAGTTTTTGTTTATAAACTGATTGTAAATATTCTAGGATGTTAGAAAAAAATAAAAAATAAAGCGAAATTTCAATAGCTATTATTCATTTTTTCCTGAGTAATTACATGAATCTTTTCAGAATTAAATTTCCTACTAATTTATTTAAGAAAAAATACACCTTTAATTACCATTTATGGAAGTAATCTTACGTTAAACACAAAAATGTGTTATTTCTTTGCACCAATTCTTGTGTTTTATGTAAGATATCTCTGAAAGTATTGTATTTACAACTCTGGAACCAATTTTATTCAATTTTTACTTTCTCTTGCCTATATGAATATATAGGAAGGAAAGTATTGTTTTCATGTCGATTTTTCGAAATCGAGTTGTCACCGGATCTATACGTTTTCAGACCCCCTGAACCCAAAAAACATGTTTTTAGCGATTGGTCTGTGTGTGTGTGTCTGTGTGTGTGTGTGTCTGTGTGTCTGTGTGTGTGTCTGTGTGTCTGTGTGTGAACAGAATATCTCAAGAACGGAACGTCGTACGAACTTGAAACTTGAAACTTAAGTTACGTACCACTACCGGACGCGACACGAACATTTTCATCAGAATCGGTCAACCGGAAGTAGTAGTTTATTCGTATAATTTTTCAGTTTTTTGCGATTTTCTCAAAAACTGGTCCTACGATTTTTTTAAAAATCGCCTGGTTTACTCAATTTTATTATTCTCTACAAGATAGGGTAGGCGCCATGTTTGCTGAAATTCTCGGTGAGGCTGTTTTCACGTAAAAACGTTGTTTTTTTAAGATTACGGCTTTAATATAAATTTTAGCGCAAAAACTTATATAATAAAAGTTGTAGAGAATTTAAAAACCTACAACTTTTATTTCAAACATTTTTTTGTATAACGCTTAGTTTAGGGTAATTTGCGATTTTCTGTTTTTTTTCTCACGAAAAAGTGAGAAAAATCGATTTTTTTAACATTTCGGCCTTAGTATGCATTTTTACGACAAAAGTGTATATAATTAAATTTATAGAAAATTAAAAGATCTACAACTTTTATTTAAAGCATTTTTCTCTACAGAGCCTTTTTTTAGAGAGAAAGAGTGATTTTCCGTATTTCTAAGCCAAACTGAGGTTGATTTTCATTTTGCGTCTTTCACTCATGATTAAAATTAGGTTATGTTTGTTGAGGTTAGTTTTTTGTTTATTTCTTATGTTTTATTACTAATGTTAGGTTTATTGTTAATTATTTGCACTGGCAAGAGAAAGTTGTGTGAGTGTTTCACACCAGATTTTTAGCTATAGAATGAGATCCCAAGAGATTGCGTATAGTTTTGAATCAACCTGTATATTTAAACACACAAATTGTGATGAATATTTTACATAAACTTTGTCAACTGAATTTAATTAGGGTTTATTATTTACGATGAATATTCAACCGTAAAGATTTCATTGCTTTCAAAACATTTTAAAAAGAAAATCTTGTTTTTTTATTATCAGGCAGCCTAATTTTTTTGAAAAATAAATTATCTAATTTTGTATTTTAAAATGAAGGTTATTTTTCTTTCTAAAAGTTAATAACTTTCCGGAATAATAAATTAATGGAAAATACATTTTTAATGAGATAATTAAAATCATTTATGTATCGGCAATAATTTACTGGCTGTGAAAATTAGTAAATTTCGCGCCATTAATTAATAAAAACCGACATCTGAATTTATAGTAGCTACACATTCTGTCAAACTTCAAAAATACGGAAAATCATTAATTGACGCTAAACTAAGCTTTGTAGAAAAAAATCCATAAAATAAAAGTTGTAGATTTTTACTTTCTCTTTCCTATATGAATATATAGGAAGGAAAGTATTGTTTTCATGTTGATTTTTAGAAATCGAGTTTTCACCGAATCTACACGTTTTTAGACCCCCTAAAACCAAAAAACATGTTTTTAGCGATTGGTCTGTGTGTGTGTCTGTGTGTGTGAACAGAATATCTCAAGAACGGAACATCGTACGAACTTGAAACTTGAAACTTAAGTTACATATCACTACCGGACCCGACACGAACAGTTACATCAAAATCGGTCAACCGGAAGTAGTAGTTTATTCGATTAATATTTCACTTTTTTGCGATTTTCTCAAAAACTCAAAAACCCTAAAAGCATATTGGCGCAATCTTTAAAAAAAAATACCACCAGAGCTCTGATCACCAAGAATTTTAGTAGACATGGCGCTTACCCTTTTTTGAGAGCACAAATTTTTAGTAAATGTAGCGATTTAAAAAAAAAATCGTTTTTTGAGAAAATGACACGAATAATAGTAATAAATTTTTACTTTGTACACTATTCTGTTTTTAAAATAATTATTATACTCTCATACACCAAAATCAATCGCAAAAACCATGTTTTTTGGGTTCAAGGGGTCTAAAATTGACCGTGCATATCAGTAAAAAATAAATTTTGAAAAAGTCCGTGAAAACAGGACCTACTACTTTCACTATAGCTATATTCATAAAGGGCAAGAAAAAGTAAAAATCTGGTGTGAAACACTCACACAACTTTCTCTTGCCAATGCAATTAATTAACAATATAACCTAACATTAGTAATAAAACATTAGAAATAAACAAAAACCTAACCACAAAAAACATAACCTTATTTTAATCATGAGTGAAAGACGCTAAATGAAAATCAACCTCAGTTTGGCTTAAAATATGGAAAATCACTCTTTCACGCTTAACTAGGCTCTATCGAGAAAATGCTCGAATTAAAAGTTGTAAATTTTTTAATTTCCTATAAATTTCATTATATACACTTTTGTCGTAAACTACATGCTAAGACTTAAATCATTAAAAAACCAATTTTTTTAAACGTTTTCGTGAGAAAAAAACAGGAAATCGCTAATTTCCGCTAAACTAAGCGTTATACCAAAGAAATGTTTGAAAAATTTGTAGGATTTTAAATTCTCTACAATTTTTATTATATAAATTTTTGCGCTAAAATGCATATTAAAGCCGCAATCTTAAAAAACAATTTTTTACGTGAAAACAGCCTCACCGAGAATTTCAGCAAACATGAAGACTACCCTATCTTGTAGAGCATAAAAAATTGAGTAAACCAGGCGATTTTTAAAAAATCGTAGGACCAGTTTTTGAGAAAATCGGAAAAAAGTTAAAAATTACACGAATAAACTACTACTTCGGGTGGACCGATTTTGATGAAAATGTTCGTGTCGGGTCCGGTAGTGTTTATGTAACTTAAGTTTCACTTTTCAAGTTCGTACGATGTTCCATTCTTGAGATATTCTGTTCACAAACACACACACACAGACCAATCACTAAAAACATGTTTTTTTGGATTCAGAGGATCTGAAAACGTGTAGATCTAATGAAAACTCGATTTCTTAAAATCGACATGAAAACAATACTTTCCTTTCTATATATTTATATACGCAAGAAGAAAGAAAAAACTCCTACAAATAAGATCCGGATTAACGACGGCCGGTTAAATGAAGTTTACTTACAAAATTATTATATTTAAATTAATAAATAAAAATAAAATTTATTACTTACCAAAGATTTTGAAAGATTACATTCGTTTCCAAAAAAAATTAAAACACACTAAATCACTGATAAAAATACAACAAAAAATTTTTAAATATAATTCAAAAAATCGCACATAAATACATAAAAGTTAATGATTGTTAGACGAAATTTATTATTAATAAATAATAAATAAGTGTATCAAATAACATAACCTTACTTTGTACTGAACGCGCGCTTCCATTCACAACGTCTCGATGATTAATAAAACAATAAACGACTCCCTACTTTTTTATCACAAATATATATAACAAGATTAGTATACACACAAATACATTTCTTAAAACCTTTCAAACGCGCATGCGTTGTATTTATTTTTGTCTACATAATGAGTTTCATTATAGAATGGGATACAGGTTTTTAATGTCATAGCAAATAATGTTATTACACCACGAATATAAACGTAATTTTTAATTTATCGCTTAACAAGAAATTAATTTTTTTTAGTTTAATTAATTTTTTCTTGTAGCTACCTTATCAATCAATAATATAAACCGTTAAATTAAAATTTAAAAAATTCCTGATAATTTAAATACTGTATACATAATTTTGTTATTATGATTCATTTTTATTTCTTGTAAGAGAGAGTATAAGAAATTAAATGGTTTTATGTTTTATTACTTTATCTTGCCTATAATGAATATATAGGAAGGAAAGTATTGTTTTCATGTCGATTTTTCGAAATCGAGTTTTCATTAGATCTACACGTTTTCAGACCCCCTGAACCAAAAAAACATGTTTTTAGCGATTGGTCTGTGTGTGTGTGTGTGTGTGTGTGTGTGTGTATGTGTGCGTGTGTGCGTGTGTGTGTGTGTGTGTGTGTGTGTGTGTGTGTGTGTGTGTGTGTGTGTGTAGGCCTATACAAAATATCTCAAGAACGGAACATCGTACAAACTTGAAACTTGAAACATAAGTTACATACCATTACCGGACCAGACACGAACATTTTCATCAAAATCGGTCTACCGGAAGTAGTAGTTTATTCATGTAATTTTTCACTTTTTTGCGATTTTCTCAAAAAGTGGTCCTACGATTTTTTTTTAAATCGCCTGGTTTACTCAATTTTTTATTCTCTACAAGATAAAGGCGCTATGTTTGCTGAAATTTTTGGTGAGGGTGTTGTCACGTAAAAACGTTGTTTTGTTAAGATTACGCCTTTATTATGCAATTTAACGCAAATATATATATATATATATATATATATATATATAATAAAAGTTGTAGAGAATTTAAAATCCTACAACTTTTAATTCAAACATTTTTTTGTATAACGCTTAGTTTAGCGGTAAATAGCGATTTTCTGATTTTTCTCACGAAAACGTGTGAAAAATCGATTTGTTTAACATTTCGGCCTTAGTATGCATTTAACGACAAAAGTGTATATAGCCTAATCAAAGTTGTAGGAAATTAAACGATCTACAACTTTTATTGAAAGCATTTTTCTCTACAGAGCCTAGATAAGCGCGAAAGAATGATTCTCCGTATTTTTAAGCCAAACTGAGGTCGATTGTCATTTTGTGTCTTTCACTCATGATTAAAATGGTTAGTTTTTTGTTTACTTCTAAAGTTTTATTACTAATGTTAGGATTATTGTTTAATATTTTTATTGGCAAGAGAAAGTTGTGTGAGTGTTTCACACCAGATTTCTTTAATTAAATTATTATTTCTTGTAGTTACCTTAATCAATAAAATAAACCGTTAAATTAAATTTTAAAAAATTCCTGAAAATTTAAATACTGTATAAATATAATTGTTGTTTATGATTCACGTTTATTTCTTGTAGGAGAGTATGATTAAGAAATTAAAATGTTTTTATGTTTTATTTTTGTTTTTTCTTGAGGTCTGTCTTTTCTCCCAAATTCTCTCTTCATGCATCATTTTATATTACCCTTTTTACTTTCTCTTGCCTACATAAATATATAGGAAGGAAAGTATTGCTTTCATGTCGATTTTTCAAAATCGAGTTTTCACCGGATCTACACGTTGTCAGACCCCCTGAACCCAAAAAACATGTTTTTAGCGATTGGTCTGTGTGTGTGTGTGTGTGTGTGTGCGTGTGTGTGTGCGCGCGCGTGTGTGCGTGTGTGTGTGTGTGTGAACAGAATATCTCAAGAACGGAACATCGTACGAGCTTGAAACTTCAAACTTAAGTTACATACCACTACCGGACCCAACACGAACACTTTCATCAAAATCGGTCAACCGGAAGTAGTAGTTTATTCGAGTAATTATTCACTTTTTTGCGATTTTCTCAAAAACTGGTCTTACGATTTGTTTTAAAATCGCCTGGTTTACTAAATTTTGTATACTCTACAAGATAGGGTAGGCGCCATGTTTGCTGAAATTCTTGGTGAGGCTGTTTTCACGTTAAAACGTTGTTTTTTTAAGATTACGGCTTTAATATGCATTTTAGCGCAAAAATGTATAATAAAAAATGTAGAGAATTTAAAATTCTACAACTTTAATGTCAAACATTTTTTTTGTATAACGCCTAGTTTAGCGGTAATTAGCGATTTTCTGATTTTTTCCTCACGAAAACGTGTGAAAAATCGATTTTTTTAAGATTTCGGCTTTAGTACGCATTTTACGACAAAAGTGTATATAATAACATTTATACTAAATTAAAAGATCTATAACTTTTATTTATAGCATTTTTTGTACAGTGCCTAGTTTAGCGTGAAAGAGCGATTTTCCGTACTTTTAAACTTAGGTTGTTTTCCAAACTTAGGTTGATTTTCATTTTGCGTCTTTCATTATACGATTAAATTAGGTTATGTTTATTGAGGTTAGTTTTTGTTTTTTCTAATGGTTTATTACTAATGTTAGGTTTATTGTTAATTATTTTTCTCTGCTGTATTATTTATTTTTCTCTCTGCTGTCACCACACTAATGCTTGACTGGAACATTTTAACTGTCTGAGGTAGTTGGCCTTGAGTACACTGTTGCCAACATACCGATTGGAGGACAGAAAATTTACCGATGTATCACTTCTGTATTCTTATAATCAGGGTTCCGTCCTTAATAAAACACCCGTTAGTTATTTGCGCAAAATTTATTATAGAAGGAAGTGGTTATTTCCTTTAATGTCGGAATTTTTAAATCATCGTTGAGAGCTGGACACCATAAGTTCGTATTGGTTTTAAAAGGGTTTTGTATATTAAAATTTTGGAACGGAGGTTCAATTTTTATCGTAGTTTAAAATTTAAATACTTTAAAATTTGAAATTTAAACTTTAATCTTTGATTTCGAACCATTAAATTCTAATCTTCACCGATATAATCTAAATAAAAAAAACTCGAAAAACACATTTTTATAATATAACTGTCCATTTTGAGAAAAACAACAGAAGAAAATTTAAATAACAAACTTTATGTTTATTCAAATTAGACACGCCTTTTTTTAATTTTATTTATCAGTGATAAAATAATTAATGAAAATAAATAAAATAGATAAACAAGTCCTCTTTTTAAGATTTAAATAGAGTACGTGCAGATCTGCATATAAGCATTTAATTAAAATAATTATTATATCAAAATATTAAAAGTAAAAAAGGAAAGAATTAATTTTCAAGATAAATAATTAGGACTATTAATTTATTATGTAATCAGTTCAAATATATTAAAGCTCTTTCTTTGAAATATTTATTTTTTATTTATAAAATTAACTAAATAAACAAACATTTAAAAGGAAATTTTTTAAAAAATAAGGAAAGAAATTAACTCTCTAAATGAATTTATTTATTAGCTTGAAAGATAGGTTAAATTTACATATAGCTACATTTAGTATACAGTATCTTGTTTAACCTTGATAGAATGATCTGTTAAATCACTTGAAATTATAGTTCTTTGTATCCATTTAATTCAAATTAAGTGTTTTAAAATATCAGAAATTGTACAAAATCAAATAAAACAAAAAAAAAACGATTCTATGTTCAAAACTACCCACCGGGATGGTCTAGAGGTAAAGTCGTCACCAAAAACAGCTGATTTTCGGAGACGAAGGTTCCTGGTTCAAATCCTAATAAAGGTACGAGGCGTGTTCCGAAAGTAAGTACCGTTTTAAAAAAAACAAGTAAAACAATTTTTTTTCAACACAATTTTATTTCTGCATGAAAGCCCAAACCTTAAACTATTTTTTAACATAGTTTCCACCGATGTTCAAACACTTGTCGTAGCGGGTGATCAATTTGTCTATCACATGGTCAGCCAATTAAATGACTGAATCATTTTAGAACAGAAGAGGTAGAGGTGTAAAAGACACTAATCAGAGTAATCTCCTCTGAAAGTAATGAATTTCATTATACAGCCAGACCTTGTGGTGAATGATGTGAAGGTGTCATTTGAAAAGTGGAAAATATGCGCTTTTCAGAGAGCCCGGAATGCTGATAAGCGTACTTTTCCACTCAGTGAGGAAGGCAATGGTAAACCACCTCACTCCTCGTTTTATTTAGTAAAACCTCTACTGGTTCAAACCAGCCATTTGGCTGATGACCTAATAAAAATTGTTCGTTGCAGGGCTAAAATAAATAGTTCTGTTTCTTATCACATGGTCAGCCAATTAAATGACTGCATCATTTTAGAACAGAAGAGGTAGAGGTGTAAACGACACTAAACAGAGTAATCTCCTCTGAAAGTAATGAATTTCATTATACAGCCAGACCTTGTGGTGAATGAAGTAAAGGTGTCATTTGAAGAGTGGAAAATTATGTGCTTTTCAGAGAGCCCGGCAAGCTGATAAGCGTACTTTTCTACTCAGTGAGGAAGGCAATTGTAAACCACCTCACTCCTCGTTTTATTTAGTAAAACCTCTACTGGTTCAAACCAGCCATTTGACTGATGACCTAATAAAAATTGTTCGTTGCAGGGCTAAAATAAATAGTTTTATTTAGTTCAAACCAGCCTTTCGGTTAATTTGGAAGTAACAGATTGAGTGCAAATAATTTAATAATCGGCCTGTGTGAAAAAAATACTATAAGACATAAGTAGTTAATTCTATACATTTATTCCAGGAATATATGCGTAGTTGTTTCAAGAAACTTGAATGAAAGTTGATTATTCTTTACTATTTTTAGAACTGCTTTACTTGTCTTGTTAACTGATTCATAAAGCTCATAAATATTAAAAATTTATATATTATGTTTTTGTATTTATATAAACAGAAAAACTAATAAATTTGTTATTGTAGACAGTTTATAAACAAGAAATAAACAAAGTTTGTTTTTCTTACACCTGTATAATGGTTGATCTTGTATTTTGTAGTATTAGATAATATCATATAAATACATAAATGTAATATATAAAAAACAGTGTGCCGGCCGCATTGGCGCAGTTGGTAACGTGCTCGCCTTTCATCATGCGGTCCTCGGTTCGAATCCCACTCAGGCATGGCATATTTTCATACGTTACAAAAAATCATTTCATCCTACATCGCATAAAGTTCCACCCCAACGTCGTCGCTAATGACCATTGCAGTTGATGCGACGTTAAATAAATAAAAAAAAAAAAAAAAAAAACAGTGTATGTAATTTATAATAATACAGAGTAATTCACGAAGATATGCAGAAGCTTTGGGTGCCCATTGTACATGTAAAATTAATGAAAAAAGTTTATATAAACATGGGTCCGGAAATGCATCGTTACCGAGTTACGGCTAGCGAAAGATTTCGCCCGGATTTCAGATCACCAGGTGAAATGTGGTCTTCCTGAAATTCTGGTAAGGTAGATTAAGGGGCGAATTCAATCGTTTCTTATGGTTTTTGACCTGATAAATTGAATAAAACAGATCCCAGAACTGTAAGTTAAATAGTTTTTGAGAAAACCAGTGTCAAATGCAAAATATTGAGTGAAAAAAACACATTTTTTCATCTTTGTTTTTCCGGTTAATTTTACTTTATACTGTTATGAATAAAAATTCATTTAATCAAACATCTATTCGCTTTCTGTGTACTTTATTTACACCGGTTTGTTCAGAATAAAATTTTCTACATGTTTTATTTGAAAATTTTAACTGTTTCTTGGTGAAATAACAAAGTTATTCTTGCCCAAAGATGAAAAAATGTGTTTTTCACTCCATTTTTTGCATTTGACACTGGTTTTCTCAAAAACTATTAAACTTACAGTTCGGGGACCTGTTTTATTCAATTTATCAGGTCAAAAACCATAAGAAACGATTGAATTCGCCCCTTAATTTACCTTACCAGAATTCCAGGAAGACCTCATTTCACCTGGTGACCAGAAATCCGGACGAAACTCTCCCTAGCCGTAACTCGGAAACGAAGCATTTCCGGACACATGTTTATATAAACTTTTTTCATTAATTTTACATGTACAATGAGCTCCTAAAGTTTCTGCATATCTTCGTGAATCACCCTGTAAAGATAATATTTGATTATTTTGTAATTAAAGGGCATCTGCCCTGTAAGATGGAGGGACGTTCTTTTCAGTTATTTCTTGGCATAGTGAAAAATAATTTCAGAATGTAATTTTTTTTTTTTTAAATTAACATCGCGTCAACTGCAAGGTCATTAGTGAAGACGTTGGAGTTTAACTGTGCGTAATGAGGATGAAATGATTTTTTTGTGACGTATAAAAATATGCCGTGTCTGAGTGGGATTCGAACCCAGGACCGCATGATGAGAAGCGAGCACGTTACCAATTAAGCCAATGCGGCCGGCAGAATGTAATTTTGAAAAAGTTTAAGTCTGGTTCTTCCACTTTTTACTTTCTCTTGCCTATATGAATATAATATAGGAAGGAAAGTTTTGTTTTCATGTCGATTTTTCCAAATCGAGTTTTCACCGGATCTACACGTTTTCAGACCCCTGAACCCAAAAAAACATGTTTTTAGCTATTGGTCTGTGTGTGTGTCTGTGTGTGACATTTTATACGACAAAAGTGTATGTAATCAAATTTATAGAAAATTAAAAGATCTACAACTTTTATTGTGAGCATTTTTCTCTACAGAGCCTAGTTTATTGTGAAAGAGTGATTTTCCGTATTTTTAAGGCAAACTGAGATCGATTTTCATTTTGCATCTTTCACTCATGATTAAAATTAGGTTATGTTTATTGAGGTTAGCTTTTTGTTTATTTTTAATGTTTTATTACTAATGTTAGGTTTATTGTTAATTATTTGCGCTGGCAAGAGAAAGTTGTGTGAGTGTTTCATACCAGATTTTTAGCTCTACAATCGTGTACTAAAATACTTTACCATTTTAGAATCACCCTGTATATATAATGCCTACAGATTTGGTAGATAAGATTGAAATAGTTGGGGCGGGGGTGTCGTTTTTTGTTATTTCTTGTCATGGTGAAAAATAATTTCAGAATGTAATTTTGAAAAATTTTAAATTTTGTTCTTTCACTTCATTATTATCTAAGAAATATAGGTGATTCAAAAAGCTCGCCGGTTTTGATATATCAAATTAAGAGATTTATTTTATTGAAAAACTGAAAATAAATACATCAACAAGTTCATCTTACCTTCCGATTTCATGTATGAAAAATGATGTCATGCATGTGTCCTCCTCTACTGCGCTGGCACGCATCAACTCTGTCCATGAAATTGGATATTACTGCACGACAAGTTTCGACTTCCATTTGCCCGATAACCCGTCGATTTTCCTCCTTCAAGTCATTAATGTTTCGGGGTTTATTGGCATACACCAATGACTTCAGATGACCCCAAAGATGAAAGTCACAAGGCGTCAAGTCACACGACCTTGGTGGCCATTGATGGTCGGAATTACGAGAAATGATGCGATCCTGGAACCGTTCACGGAGCAACAACATTGTTTCTCGTGCAGCAACTGAATTTTATACGGGTGATATTAGAGATCGTACCGAAGAATTCTCCGTACAGAAGAACATCGTAAACCCAATTGTTGAGAACGGCGACGTATTGATTTTGCTGGGCTAACAGCCACACTGTCACGAACCAACGCAACGTTCTGCTCAGTTCGGCCAGAACGACGACGTCCAGAACTTTTAAGGTCGACTGTTGAACCCGTCTCAAAAAACTTTTTCATGAGCCTGCGAACTGTTGATTCATTCGGTGCTTCATTACGTCCTAGAGTACCGCGAAGTCGCCTGACAGTAGCCGCATAACTCTCTCCACTTTGGTAAAATGTTTTGACGATTAACACTCGTTGTGCAATAGTAAACTTCTCCATGGTTAGACACAGACTGCGAGAGTACTACACTGCGAACAAGAGAAACTACAACTGAATCGTCAATCGGAATGTTCTCCGAAAAAGAAATGAGGTCTAACAATGTTGCCAACCGATAAACAAAAATTTACCAGCCGTTTAAAAACCGGCGTTTTTTTTTAATCACCCGTTAAATGTAATCCTGTCTATGCTATCTCATCTTTCCGTTGAAAATAACAAGGATGTAAAGGATTAACAATAAATTATTATAAAATTTTCTGTTTATTTTTACTTTCTCTTGCCTATATGAATGTATAGGAAGGAAAGTATTGTTTTCATGTCGATTTTTAGAAATCGAGTTTTCACCAGATCTACACGTTTTCAGATCCCCTGAATCCAAAAAACATGTTTTTAGCGATTGGTCTGTGTGTGTGCCGAATGTGTGTGTGTGTAAACAAAATATCTCAAGAACGGAACATTGTACGAACTTGAAACTTGAAACTTAAGTTACATACCACTACCGGACCCGACACGAACATTTTCATCAAAATCGGTCAACCGGAAGTAGTAGTTTATTCGTGTAATTTTTCACTTTTTTGCGATTTTCTCAAAAACTGGTCCTACGATTTTTTTTTTAAATCGCCTGGTTTATTCAATTTTTTATTCTCTACTAGATAGGGAGGCGCCATGTTTGCTGAAATTCTTGGTGAGGCTGTTTTCACGTAGAAACGTTGTTTTTTAAGATTACGGCTTTAATATGCATTTTAGCGCAAAAATGTATAATAAAAAATGTAGAGAATTTAAAATTCTACAACTGTAATGTCAAACATTTTTTTTGTATAACGCCTAGTTTAGCGGTAATTAGCGATTTTCTGATTTTTTCCTCACGAAAACGTGTGAAAAATCGATTTTTTTAAGATTTCGGCTTTAGTACGCATTTTACGACAAAAGTGTATATAATAAAATTTATAGGAAATTAAAAGATCTACAACCTTTATTTATAGAATTTTTCTCTACAGAGCCTAGTTTAGCGTGAAAGTGTGATTTTCCGTTTTTTTAAGCCAAACTGAGTAAGATTTCCATTTGCGTCATTCACTCATGATTAAAATAAGGTTATGTTTTTGAGGTTAGTGTTTTGTTTATTTCTAATGTTTTATCACTAATGTTAGGTTTATTATTAATTATTTGCATTGGCAAGAGAAAGTTGTGTGAGTGTTTCACACCAGATTTTTTTATATAAATTCTCAAATGTGATTCTGCATACGGACGAGTACGTCATTTTATTGCAAAATCAATTGTAATTTGCCAAAAACATCCTTATAAACAAAAACTACTTGTTCATAATTCATTTTATCAAATTAGTAATGTAGCCGGCCGCATTGGCGCAGTTGGTTACGTGCTCGCCTCTCATCATGCGGTCCTGGGTTCGAATCCCACTCAGGCACGGCATATTTTCATACGTTACAATAAATCATTTCATCCTTCACCGTCTGCATTAGCAGTAATTGCAGAACAGTCGGACGTTAAACAAAAAAAAAAAAATTAGTAATGTAAGTGTCCTTTTATTTTGAAACAATAAAAATAAAAATAACACCTTTGACGTAATATGATAATAAACTGACGTAACGCATTAATGTATTCGTAGAATACTTAAAAAATAATTTCCGGAATATTACATGAGTAATTAATTATGGTCCAAGATGAAATCTACAATCAAAATAGATTGTTAAATGAAAAAGGTGTAGTCTAAGTGTTTAAAAAAATTATGTAGCCATAATAATGGCATTACAGAAGTAAATAAATATTATTTATTTTTGACGTAATGTAAACCCCCCCCCCCCTAATATTTTACTTGTAGTAACACCGAGATGGACCGGTTTTTGTAAAAAAAATGGTCGTACCTTGTACACTTTTATAAATTTTTATCTTTATGCATTTGATCACATGGGTAGAAAATCATTATCATCTGTCAAAGATTAGGCTCAGTATCCTGTTCCGACATCCATCTCTTTTTAGGTCTTCCCAATCATCGCTTCCCTCTAGATTTATATTTCCATGTTCGCAGAGGAAGTCTGTTTATTTTAATGTTAACTTTATTATTTATTCGTATTTTTCTTTAAAAGACAGATCGTAATTTTGCTGACTTGATAATATATATGAAGTTTTCAAAAAATTTACAATATATTAAAAATATAATGTGAAACTTTCACACAACTTTCTCTTGCTAATGCAAATAATTAACATAAAACCTAAAATTAGTAATAAAACATTAGAAATAAACAAAACACTAACCTCAATGAACGTAACCTTATTTTAATCATGAGTGAGAGACGCAAAATGAAAATCAACCTCAGTTTGGCTTAAAAACATGGAAAATCACTCTTGTACGCTAAACTAGGCACTGTACAAAAAGTACTCTAAATAAAAGTTGTAGATAGCCTACTTCAATTTCCTATAAATTTTATTGTATACAATTTTGTCGTAAAATGCATACTAAGGCCGACATCTTAAAAAAATCGATTTTTCACAAGTTTTCGTGAGAAAAAATAAAGACAATCGCTATTTACCGCTAAACTAAGCGTTACACAAACAAATGTTGGAAATAAAAGTTGTAGGATTTTAAATTCTCTATAACTTTTATTATAGACAATACATTTTTGTGCTAAAATCAAAAATTTTTGTGCGAAATCAAAAACAACTATTTGTTTACGTGAAAACAGCCTCACTAAGAATTTCAGCAAACATGGCGCCTACCATATCTTGTAGAGCATACAAAATTTAGTAAACCAGGCGATTTTTAAAAAAATCGCAGGCCAGTTTTTGAGAAAATCGCAAAAAAGTGAAAAATTACACGAATAAACTACTACTTCCGGTTGACCGATTTTGATGACAATGTTCGTATCGCGTCCGGTAGTGGTATGTAACTTAAGTTTCAAGTTTCAAGCTCGTACGATGTTCCGTTCTTGAGATATTTTGTATACACACACACACACACACACACACAGACCAATCGCTAATAATGTTCTTTGGGTTCAGGGGGTCTGAAAACGTGTAGATCTGGTGAAAACTCGATTTCTTAAAATCGACATGAAAACAATACTTTCCTTCCTATGTATTCATATAGACAAGAGAAAGTAAAAATGTTAAGAATGTTTGTTGTTTTTAGGTGATCAGCCAAAAGGCTGGTTTGAACCTGTAGAGGTTTTACTAAGTAAAACGAAAAGTCAGGTGGTTAACCGTTGCCTTCCTCACTGAGTGGAAAAGTACGCTTATCAGCATGCCGAGCCCTCTGAAAAGCACATATTTTCCACTCCGTAAATGACACTTTCACTTCATTCATCACAGGGTCTGGCTGTATAGTGAAATTCATTACTTTCAGAGGAGATAACTCTGACTAGTGTCTTTTACACCTGTACCTCTTCTGTTCTCAAATGATTCAGTCATTTAATTGGCTGATAATATGATAAGAAACAAAACTATTTATTTTAGCCCTGCAACGAACAATTTTTATTATGTCATCAGCCAAAAGGCTGGTTTGAACCTGTAGAGGTTTTACTAAGTAAAACGAGGAGTGAGGTGGTTTACCATACCTTCCTAACTGAGTGGAAAAGTACACTTATCAGAATTCCGGGCCCTCTGAAAAGCACATATTTTCCACTGTGCAAATGACACCTTTACT